>JAVJIF010022117.1:0-65075 GCA_038442645.1 Agave tequilana
GATCCGCAAGGATTACCGCGGATCCGCAGCAATCAATTGGCCAAATGGCCAAATCCTGGGGGGAGAATGCTTAGATTTTATCTTGTATCACTTATATTCACTTGATTTCTCCGTTTGAGCTACGAATTTGACGATATCCTCGTTGATCTTCGGTTAACCGATTTGATTCACCAAAAATCTGATTTAACCAACTGGATTTGAGATCATCCTCCTCTAACCAAATAAATTCAGTTAAATCTGACTTTAACTGGTATTTATTTTATTTTATTCTCTTTCTCCCCATAATTATCTTCTGCAAAATAGACATTTAAGACAAAATAATTAGCAGATTTATTACACAATAAATGTGAAAAATGTAATAAAGAATAATGCAATAAATGTGTGCAATCAAGTTTCAACCCAAAATCCTCAAAATTTTGTTTTTTTGATGAAAAATTGGTAGATCTATTGAATATGGTGTTGGAGCTTGATTCTGATGATACATTTGTGAAGTCATTTAATTGGAGCTCTATCGACAAACTTATACAAGAGTTCTACATGCTCAAAACTTTCCAAGGATAATGGTTATGGATGTGTATTGCATTATTTATTATAATGTTAAAAGCCTTGAACACACACACATCATAACCCTATTAGTCGACTTATACCCTTAATTAGTCGACTTATATATCCTATAGTCGACTTGACACTTTCTGTAGTCGACTAACTTTTGTCCTGAAAGATATCAACTCTCTATTTCTTGACAGTTAAAATTGTTAGTCGACTTATCATCTTTATTAGTCGACTAATACTTGTAGTAGTCGACTATATATTCTGCTGGTCGACTATTTTCAGTTTCCAAAAACATGTCACATGTATCAGTTTTTTCCTAATCGACTTGCTCCCTTTATAAGTCGGCTACTCTAGGCAAAAATCAATACCCTAGTCGACTAACCCATAGACTCAAGTCGACTAATGGCAGTTTTTGACTGTTGGTCAGTTTCTAATTTCTGGTGTTTTATCTAACGTTTCAATATTCAAATTTGTCCTTATAACTACTAACTGACTATAGATTTCAGCTATAAATAGGGATGTTGTCCTAGGCTAAAAGTACCAATTCAAATACAAGTTTTTCTGCCCAAAAACTCTGTTAAAAAATCTGTTTTTCAGAAAACTGTTTCCACTTTCATTTCTTCACTCAAATTCTAATCCTTTAGTAAAGATTTCTGAGATTCAACCTATAAGAGCCCTTGTTCACGATCACATACAGATTCAAGACTTATAGGATTGATTGTATTCACTCAAAGAGAAAGATTGTATAAGAGCGTCTTCGGTTGAAGAGAGGTTGTACAAGGCGTTGTGGTCTTCTTGATTGTAAGAAGTGTTGTATACATTTGGTAAAGGGGATTTGTCAAGTGGTATACAAGGTATTGATTTTGGGTGTACAAATCAAAGGTTAAAGAAAAATCTCAAGCCGTGGCTTGGGGACTGGATGTAGGTCAAGAGGACCGAACCAGGATAAATCTCTTGTGTTTGCGTTTACTTTCTTTTCTGAGATTTATTTCCTTACTTGCAAGTTTTTTATATTAACACTAATATCTTTGTTTGAGTGTTGACGTAATAATTTAGATCCTATAATTGGTATCAGATCGGACCAACAATTGGTATCAGAGCCCTGCATACCCAGTCAACAACCTACAAGGATGGCAATGTAGTTTCCTTCATCACAATTCAAAGGACATTCTACACAACGTCCACCGCTATTTGATGGATCCAACTACAACTATTAGAAGTGTAGAATGAAGATTTACTTGCAATCGCTCAACTATGAACTATGGAATATAGTAGAAGCAGCATACACCAAACCGACTACCAATTACAGCGCTTGAAGTGATGATCAAAAGAAGAATGAATACCTTGATGCCAAAGTGATAAATGCGTTATTTTGTGCCTTAACCAAAGAAGAATTCAATCGTGTGTCAACAGCCACATCTGCAAATCAAATATGGAACACTCTACAGGTAACCCATGAAGGTACAAATAAGGTTAAAGAATCTAAAATTTCTATTCTTTTCCATAGGTTTGAACTCTTCAAATGAAGGAGAATGAAACCATCTCAGAAATGATTACAAGGTTCACCGACATAACAAATTCCTTAGCATCCCTTAGAAAGGAATACACCCAAGTCAAAAAAGTTCACAAGATCCTTCGTGCACTCACATCAGATTGGGAGAAGAAGACAACTGCAATTGAAGAAGCAAATGATCTCTCCACTATGTCATTAAAAAATCTTATTGGTAATTTAATGGCATATGAAGTACAACTGAAAGACAGAAAGAAGGATGAACAACAACCTTTCTCAAAGAAAAAGACTTACCTTCCATGCATCCTCAGATACGGATAATTCAGATGACGATGAAGAGGAGAGGGCAATGCTCTCAAGAAAATTCAGAAAGTTCTTGAAGTAAGGTAAGTTTAAATGTTTTAATTGTAATAAAACAGGTCATATGAAGAAGGATTGCCCATTGCTCAAAAATAAAGGAAAATTCAAGAGCAAAAGTTCAAAAAGAAGAAAGATTACCAAGCATCTGGAAGAATAGTGATTCCTCTTCCTCTGACGAAGAAGAAGCCACTGAACATGCCAACATCTGTTTGATGGCTCAAGAAGAAGATGAGGTACAATATACTAAACTTTTAGATGCATTTCATGAGTTATATAATGATCTTAAGAATGAAAAGATGAAAAATAAAGTTTTATCAAAGGAAAATGAAAGACTTCACAAAGAAAATGAACTTCATATTTCTAAGTTGTCTTTCTTAAATTCTCAAAAAGATGATTTTGAAAGTTATATTATCTTTAAAAAGAGATAATGAAAATTTATTAAAAGAAAATATTTTCTTAAAAAAAGAAACTATGTCTTTAAATGAAAGAATTTCTGTTTTAGATAAAGACATGACAAGTTTCAAAGATAAATATGAAGAACTTTTGAATAAAGTGACAAAGTTTAATAAAGGAAAAGAAAATTTAAATGATATATTGTCATATCAAAAGGTTTCATATAATCATTTTGGACTTGGATTTTCAAAAAATAAGCATATTTGTCTTGGTTGTTCAAAAATAATGTTGAAAGAACTACACATGTCTACAAAAAGAATAATGATAATTCTTTTAAGAAGACCATGAAACCAAAGTTTAAATATATTTGAATTCCTAAAAATCTAAATAATATAGACAAAAATGCTTAAATTACATCAAATGTACATGATATATGTAATTCATGCAATTATGTTTATACTAACAGATGAAAATCAATTCAAATTGGGTTTGAATCCTAAAGGTTAATATTTTGATCATGTTATGATTGGTGCTATTAACAATGTTTTTATCTTATAGGTACCATACAAAGAAAGAGAATACTTGATGATATAAGTTATTTCTAACACTTGAAAAGTATATCATATGTATGCTATGATGCAGGGGGAACACATGTTTTTCTATATTTGTTATAACCTGTTCTATGCAGGGGGAGAACATATAACATATTCTCTGTAGGGGGAGTTTTCATGCACACAAAGTGTCATCATCAAAAAAGGAAAGAATGTTGAAACTTGATTCTGATGATACATTTGTGAAGCCATTTCATTGGAGCTCTATCTGACAAGTTTATACAAGAATTCTACATGCTCAAGACTTTCCAAGGATAATGGCTATGGATGTGTATTGTATTGTTTATTAGAATGTTAAAAGTCTTGAACACACACACACACACACATCATAAGCCTATTAGTCGACTTTACCCTTGACTAGTCGACTAATAGCTCCTATAGTCGACTTGACACTTTCTGTAGTCGACTAACTTTTGTCCTGAAAAGATATCAACTCTCTATTTCTTGACAGTTAAAATTTTTAGTCGACTAATACTTGTAGTAGTCGACTAATATATTCTACTGGTCGACTATTTTCAGTTTCCAGAAACATGTCACATGTATCAGTCTTTTCCTAGTCGACTTGCTCCCTTTATAAGTCGACTACTCTAGGCAAAAATCAATACCCTAGTCGACTAACCCATAGACTCAAGTCGACTAATGGTAGTTTTTGACTGTTAGTCAGTTTTTGATTTTTGGTGTTTTATCCAACGTTTCAATATTCAAATTTGTCCTGATAACTACCTTAACTGACTATAGATTTTAGCTATAAATAGGAATGTTGTCCTAGCCTAAAAATACCAATTTAAAATACATGTTTTCTGTCCAAAAACTCTGTTCAAAATCTGTTTTTCAGAAACTCTTTCCACTTTCATTTCTTCACTCAAATTCTAATTCTTTAGTGAAGATTTCTGAGAGTCCACCTATAAGAGCCCTTGTTCACGATCACATACAGATTCAAGGCTTATAGGATTGATTGTATTCACTCAAAGAGAAAGATTGTACAAGAGCGTCTTCGGGTTGAAGAGAGGATATACAAGATGTTGTGGTGTTCTTGGTTGTAAGAAGAGTTGTATACATTTGGCAAAGCGAATTTGTCAAGTGGTATACAAGGTATTGATTTTGGGTGTACAAAATCAAAGGTCAAAGAAAAATCTCAAGCGGGTGGTTTGGGGACTGGATGTAGGTCAAGAGGACCGAATCAGGATAAATCTCTTGTGTTTGCGTTTGCTTTCTTTTCTGAGATTTATTTTCTTACTTGCAAGTTCTTTATATTCAGCGCTAATATCTTTGTTTGAGTGTTGACGTAATATTTTAGATCCTACAATTGGTATCAGATCGGGACCAACATATGGTGGGCGGTTGATTGTACGTAGGATTAATTGGTGTTGTAAATGTAGAAAGAACTCAAAAAAATTCAATTCCATTGATTCAAATCAAAATTCTTCCGCTTTTTTTTTTCATGGGTTCGTTGTTTGTTCGATCGTTAAGGGACGAACATTTTAAGAAATGTTCAGTCTTGTATGACCGAACATTTGTTAATGTGTTCGGCCTATTTGAAATGAACATATTAATTATGTTTGGCAGACAATGGCCAAAAAGTAATATGTATGTTCAGCATGCTATAGCCGAACATTGCATTAATGTTCAGCCGTAACTGGCCGAACGAAACCATTTTTCTGTTATTTAAAATGTTCTAACTTCTCTCTATCACAGGCATGGATATTGCAGGATCTTCTAGAGTTCGTCCTACGGCTTTGGAAAGACACCGTAGATGAGATAAGCCATCTAACACTCCCCAATAGAGGAAGGTGAAGAAAATGTCGAGGATGAAGAGTCGAAAGAGAAGGAAGTATTGACGAGCCATTTCCGGATGGTCCGACAGACATTACATTACTTCCGTGTTTTAAAACCCATATAGCGACGATATCTGATTGAGAATTTAAGATTTTAATTTTAAGACTCGAGTTTTTTATTATTACATGTAGAAACATTATTGTGATTAATAAATTTTTTTACAGGAGAGTGACCCAATCAAACTATGTGATACATACAACAAATTGAAATATTGGGCGTGGGATGATGAAACACTCAATCGAATGTTTGATAACTATATTCAGCAATTCGGATTGCAATCGGTAAAGGACATTTCGTGCAAAAATTCTAACCTTGTTTTGATTTCGGCTTTTGTGGAACAGTAGCAACCGAAAATAAATACTTTCCGCATGCCGTTTGGTGAAATGACCATCACATTGGATGATGTTTCCATTCTCGTGGGCATATCGATATGGGTCGATCAGTGAACACCCTAGAGGATTATCGATACGGAGGCGATGCTTGTTAGGTTACTTGGCGAATCCCCGCAAGATGCGTATGATGAGTTAGGTATGATCCGAGGATACTTAGTAAGATTGGAATAGCTTTGTTCCATATTCTCCGATATCACTGATGCAGACTCACCGATCTGTATTCTGTGTTGCGCTAGAGCATATTTACTGTACTTGATGGGGGTGCACTATATTCGCTGATAAGAGCGGAACAAGAGTATCCATCTCATACCTCTCATTATTTGGGGAACTTGGGAGGGTTTCATCGTATGTCTAGGGAGCTGCTGCTGCACTGGCATACTTATATTGACAGCTAGGGTATGCATCGAGAACCTTAGTTAAACAAATTGCTGGATTCCTGCTACTTTTGGAGGTATAATTAAACTATTAGTTACAAATTGAATCATTTTATATGCATATAACTAACAAATGTGATTTGATCAACAAGCATGAATATATGAGCACTTTCCTATCCCGCGGGCCCCTCATATCATGTCCTATACGATGATCTTCCATGCGCGCGCATGTGGGTATCCCATGGATCGGCAGGAAACTCCTTAGAGAACCTAAAATATAGGAAAGAGTTGATTGCTTGCAAGCAGATGATGTAAGTGATTGAAATACATAATTGTACACACTATTTCAATGACAATTATATTAACGATAGTTGTTTTCACTTGTAAGTGGTATAAGATCCATATAAGGATTCTAGAGATTAGCATCAATTGCATGACATTTATTTTTTCACTAGCTGTCTTAAGTGCATAGATGTCGTTTAACCCTACCATCAGGAAAGGGTGCTCAGATAACTAGGTGGGATTCAGACTATCCCGTCTGCACCACATACTCCGAAAAAGGTTAGAAGAGGGTCCTCCGGGGGCAATACCATGTGTCCTACTCATGGAGTGATAGGTGGCGGAGCCATATACTGACACATCATTAAAGGATCAAGCCGGTCACGCACCAATGAGATGTTTAGTCGGATATATAGAGTGGTATTGACATATATCCCATCCCATCATTCAAAATTCGGAGCGTAGGTCAGCGGTCGCTACTGATCATACATGATGAGCATTATTTTATGGTACTTTTATACTCTCATTTATATATTTTATGTATCAAAATAATGCTACTGTGTATGTATTAATGTGATTGCAGTACATATGCCCAATTAACAAGAAAAGGAGAAAAAGTAAGTGGAATAGACTGATTTTGCACAAAATGAAGATCGAAGGGTGTTTTTCAAATATGCTAAGGTATTTTGACCATAATTTCTTTTAGCTAATTCTAAAAAAATCATTCAAGATGTCTACGGAAAGAGAATTCAAAAATCTATAACTTTTATGTTGAGTACTACGAAAAGAGAATTCACACATTTGACTGGCTGTATCGATCATTTACAGAATCTGTCCAAGCTGAAAATAAATTGTAATGTAATAAATTATTGTTGAGATTTTTTCTTATAAAAACTCAAATATTATATGCTGATGGGGTTTAGGATTTGATTCATTTGTTGGGTATTTGATTCAATTGTTGAGAATTTGATTCATCAGTTGGGATTTGATTCAATAACTTATAGTTAGAATCAATAGTTGGGATTCGGATTTAAGCCTATAAATTGAAGCAGAAAGCAACAAAGGAGGGGGCTAGTAGAAGACTCAGCAGAGAGCTAGTAGGAGGAGGAAATTAATTAAGGACTTAGTGGAGTGTTTTGTTTAAAAAGAGTATTGTAAATTTTGTTTTCTGGAAAGAGCTTATTTAATGCTTTTATACTTCGAAGATCATCAGCTGCGAGCTTAATACAACATAGAAGTTTCTCGTTCTATTTTTAATTTCTTTTTGTAATGTGTTTATTTTATACTTTTGTTTTTTTCTTTTCTTTTCTTAATCACTTTTTGATGCAGTTTTGATGCAGGGAAGAAAGCTCGGGCAACTGATCTCTTTACGATCAACTTGATGAGAACCAAGGCTCTGTGCTAATCCCAGATTCCAGTTTTCCTACCTCCCTCTCTCTTAAACTTATTTTCTTATTTTCATTCATTTTCAAGTAATGCATATTAAATGATAGTTAATCTTTATTTCATAAGTTTATTCTCTCCTTTTAACTTTAACTTTTCTCAAGTTTTAACCTCTCTCTAAATTCAAATCCAATTCATTTATTTGCCAACTAGATTAGAAATAAAGTTTGGATTTTAAAACTGTAGTTTTCTATAAGTCTCTGTGGATTCGACATTTTTCTTGCCACTATGCTATTTTTTCTAAAAATTTAAAAACAAGATTTGATTTTTATAATTTGTGTGCGGTGCAAACAACAACAGAAAATTTCACAATATTCGAGCTGCAATAATATATGTGGTGCAGATGTTAATGCCAATATGCTTACGCAGGTAACATATGTCAAGTTATGTTCTATCTTTTGTATATTTTAATTTTTTAACCTATTGTATTTTTTTTTCATTGCATCGCTTCTTTCATGCCTTGTGAATAGCCGAACTCGTCATTGCATTTGGGCCCACTAGACCAGAGATTGTAGAGGGTTTGTACCATACCTTATGCAACATGAAAGAATCACTAGAGACCATGATGCTGGTTCGAGGGCGAGATATGAACATAAAAATAGGAGACCTGATTAGATATTTGTACTAAATAGTTATAATAGTCATGATTGGACATGTTATATTAATATATATGTTTCAAATGTATTAATATGTATGTTATATTTAATGTTTGTTTGGTTAATTTTTATTTCATATGTTTGTGTAATACAATTTTTAGTTGATGTTCTAAAACTAATATGAAATGTTTTGAAATCAGTCAATATTGGTTAAGGTTTTTTCTCATAAGATGAATGCTCTGTTCGTTAGGATATAACCGAACAATAAAATTTTGTTCGGCAGAATGTGGTCGGATAATTATCTTCTGTGTGGATGCGCACGTTCAAACATGTTAGGTAAGTTCGGTCGTGTACGACGAACATTTGCCATTTGATCGTAAACTCTAATCTGAACATAGTTTTCTTGTTTGTCTCTCTCCTGCCGATTAGTGTCAGAATGTTACATTCAGATAATTTACAAATATGCAACAACTAGAGAATTGTTATAAGTGAGCAATTCATAACAAAAATTGAGATTACATATAGTTCATAATCATAATGATTAAATAACAAATCTCTGTTACAAACTTGTTTGAGTCAATTGAGATTGTACATCCAATAGAATTATCATAACTAAGCAAATCAAAATATATTTGAATTTGTTTTTACGTACGCGGCATCCCATCCTTCGACCATTAAAATCAGTGCTCATGCCACTTATATGGGATAGGGGGCACTGGATGTCCATTGCTTAGGGGTAACTGCATATAAATACAACAATCTTGTGAAATGATATGAGATATCCTAAACAAAATATGAAATTTCAAATTTGTATAAGAATAAACTCCCCTCAAGTAATTGTAGTTGACAAGCTCAATTGCAAATGTATCTGCGTGCAGAAGGAGGAAGCAACTCTGTTCTGAGAGGCAACATTGTTAGACATTGAAACCGTGAGAGTAGGAATAAAACCACATTGTAATGAGATGATAAAAGATATCTCATATCAGGCATCACCATTCACTTATCATATGGTGCTCCATCATTAAAATGGTTGAGCGCGTGCCTAATCTCCTCCAAATGCTCAGAACTTTCATAGACACATTCGTATAGATATGAAAAGGCATTCAACTTTATAAGCATGTCACGCCTTACTTGAGCCCATTCATCATAAATGTATTATTTGATTGCATCTTAAATGTACTATTTGATTGCACATGATGGCAATGGCTCGGTATTTACAATTCCCATCTGATTGCATATCCTATGTATAAATGAATGGACGCATTGGTTCCGAAAATTGTTGTTAGTAATCTACCCTAAGTAAAGAACATGCCCGAACAACCTATCATGATTTTAGAAAGTGTTAATATTTAATATTTAATTCCAAATATATTATTTTCTAGATGAATAAAACTGTGATACCTTTTCCTTTAGTCGACAAATAGGTTTTGTAAATGTTTGGATCATATTTTTAGAAGTGGGCATCGAATAGCTATCTTCTGCAGATTTCACAAACTGATATGCAGATGGCAAACAAAGAGATGATGCTCCAGATTTTGTAACACGCTTACCACATTTTTTAATCTTTTCGGAGGTTCGATAACCGATGAAGTTATTAGTTTAACCAACTCTCGCAATCTCTTTAACATCATTATCTTTTCAGAATCATTTGAATTGGAAAAGTGTTGATTGATCAACTTTCATTCTTCAAGTAAACGATGGATGAGGTCAATTTCCACTTCACGATAGGCCTGTCAATGGGTCAGGTTCGGGGCGGTACAGGTGGTACCAGACCCGGACCTGTTTACCCAAGAGGGTACCATACCCGTCATGTTTACCCACGGGTCCAGAAGGTGGGTTTCTATACCCGACCCGTTTACCCGGACCTATAACAAAGAAAAAAAAACAAGATGCATAAACAAAAATAGTAACAAAAACACATGAAGAGAGGGGGAAAAAACTTTTGTAAAAAGAAAGAAAGTATGTTTTAATATCAATAAAGGATGAAATATAACCAGGTGCAAGAGGTGGAGGGAAAATTTTAGATGAAAGACTCAATAAAGAAAAAAATTTAGAACAATGCCCCCTAATTTATTTGGGGAAACATAGCAATAGGATCACCCACTAATCAACCAACAGTCTTCAACACTGAAAGCACAAAGGGATCATTTACTAATGGAGTCTGAGCCTAGATCTTTAGGGTTTTAATTCTATTAGTATTATTTATATTTATGTTTTGAAATGGGTAATCGGGTCTGTTCAAGTAAATCAGACCTATCCCATTTAATAATCGGGTATAGGGGTATACGGATAAACAGGTATGGATCCAAAGCAACCCTTTCCATACCCGCTTAATGGGTCGAGTCCGGGTCGGGTCCGAGTCTGGACCCGATCCATTGACAGGCCAACTTCACGATCAATAGACACTAATGGTGACATGTCTAATTTCCTCCAAAAATCAACAATGCGTTCCAAAGGGATGTGCATGCTGATTCTAGCAAACTCAGCCAGCTCGTGTGCAAAGGTAGCCCATAAGTCATTCTTAGCACGCATTTACAAGCTTTGGCATTCATGTCGATTGTGTTAATTCTTTTTTATTCCTCGATGACATGTTTTAGTGCACCAATAGACATAATGCTATGTAGAAACTTGAAGTGAGTAGGCTTAAAGTTGTGTAATTTAGGATTAAGACTCTTTTCGAATGAAGCCTTTATATCCGTGTGTTACAACTTCAACAATACATGTATATGTGCTCAGCAACTCAAAATTCTCAAGAGATGAACCAAGGCACCTCTTTAAGTGGGCATGCACACTCTCAGCCCTGAAAAGATTAGATAAATTGACATTAACAACAGTTTATAACAGATATATGAGAAATTCACATTATCATAAAAGAGAGACCAATAGCATACCGATTTGATGTCATATTTTCAAAATGCATTATCTTGTCGGTTCAACATGCAACAAATCTCTCTTTATACTTGTCAATCCATGTAGCTTAACGTTGGAAGAACTTGAGGGTATTCCCAAAATTCACATTCATTCGTCTAAACAATTGCGTAAATTTATCATCGCTTTCGGCCAGTACCATCATATTCTAACAAGCCATGGATAAATCAAATTTCTCCTTGTCAAAATGTTTTTTTTAACTGAGCAAGAATATTTTTTTTCTTATATGTCATCTGCATAAGAAATGATGAGAGAAAGAGAATATTCTCTCTATAGCATTCATCAACGCTAAACCTTCATTAGTTACAATAACATATGACATCAACAGACCATGCATTAGTGATTTGAGACTATCCAAGCACCAACTAAAGTTATATTCTCGTTCCGTCTTCAAGTTTGCAAAGGCAGCAGAAAAAGTTAATTCTGTGCTTGTAACACCCACAATATCCATCAAAGGTAACCGATACTTATTTGTCTTGTATGTGCAATCTATTATTAAAATTCGAAAAAATGCATGCAACAATTCAATACTAGTCGGGTGAGCCCAAAGAATATCTTTAATGATATCGGCATCGGGACAGCTTTTATGAACCTCAATATATGTGTATTCGTAAAGATGATTCAGTAATTGCTGCATATGTGATCTTCTAGCATATTCCAAAACTTTTTCTTCCTCCTTGCATTGTAAATTATTTTCATTATGCTCACATTGTGATTGTCTCTTTATTTCATGTATGGTTGGGATTTTTTGCCATAGACAGTTAACGCTTCCGATTGATCTTGTCAAGAACACAGAAGTAAAAGAATAACTATCAGGTCAGAAGCACCTATGTGGTGTTGGTTGAAGACCCTCGGGCGTGAGAATAACTATCATCGTTTGAGTAAAACATAGAATACTTATGAACAATGTGTTTTGGTGGTAATTAAAAGCTCTCCCCTTTCTCAATCAAGATAAAGGTGTATTTATACCTGTTGGGGTCATAACCGAGAGGGTGCAGAAATTTTGGATCTCCATAACATCATGACTTGCACGTTATGATTTTCTCAGCCACCCAGATCAGGCCGCTTGATTGCAGGGAATGCAATGCAGAGATATCCGCCACTATCCATAATAGCCTGTATTGATATTGGGGCGTTTTAATATTTGGAACATAGGGATGATCTGGCAGCATAACTGAATTCGTGAACCACGAAAATCGTGCCACTTGGTCGTAACTGGCACATGAGAGACAAACTTCACGGAGGGTCTTTGTCTCGGAAGTAGGGCCCTCCGACTAACGAGACTGCCTCACCTAAGTTGAGCATCTGTGGTGGATGATCTCGGATCACTGTGATCCGGGAAGGGATCTGATGATCACAGATCCATGCAAGTAGCTCGGGATGATGGTTTTTCCTTCTTGGGCCTATGCTGGGCCTACTGGCTCGAGCTCATTGATCGGTTTGTGACAATTCTGATGCAGAGGGATACATGTTATGATCTTGATGAGCATCAGAAATTGATCACTATAGATGTCCCCCACTTTCTCCCTTTCTGGAATCTTCGATCAAGAAATGAGGGAAAGTGTAATCGTCATAATCATCTGATTGGGGGTTAGGTTTGTCTCCTTATGGCAGGAAAAAGTAATCGGTGTATCCCTTCAGATTCGGGGCATTTAATGTTGCCCTTGCCTAGCTGTCAAATCATACGCCCGATCGGCGTACATAGTGAGAGGATTGTTGTCGCTTCGACTGTTAAGTGATTGGGAAGTGTGTGACAGTTCAATTTGAATCGAGAGGGTGCTGCCATGCCTCGATTTAAACCTAGGGTTATCATTGCAGTGACATCACCTCCTCTTATTAAGAGGGAGGATTCTTGATTGGTAGTGAAAAGTGCATTTTTATCATCATATTTACCATCACATTTTCATATTTATTCATATAATTCTGCACATTTACTAATATTTTGTGATTTATTGTGTGCATGCCTTGAGTTCTTATTTTAATAATAAATAAAGCCTAAAAGAAGCCCAAAAGCCCATATTCCAGCCCAAGTGCAAAAGTGCAAATATCAATTGTCAAAATTGCAAATACACAAGGGCCAAAGTTGCAAATATCAAAGAAGAGGAAAGGATAGACTTCTATTCAACCCTAAACACTTGCAGATGAAGATAAAAGCCAAAGAAGGAGAATTTAAGATCACAAATTCGTGGACAAAAGATTTGGGATCTAGGTAACTTGATTCTCAAGTTATATCCAAATTCAAAGATGAAGAGCCTAGATACAATTTCCAGAAGGATAAACCCAGATGGACGGACCAGAGGATGCCACGCGAGAAAGCGCGTGGCATTTGGCTACAAAAGTGCCGCGTTTCCGCGGCAAAATTCCCGTTTCCGCGGCAATCCTGAGGCGGTTGGCGATGCGTTTTCGTTGAGGAGTTGTACTGGGACTCTACTTCCTATATCTCCTATAAATACCCTTGCAGAGCAACAGAGAAGGGGTGTCCAGAGGCAGAGCCAGAGGGCCAAATCTAGGGTTTAGGTTTTATTCTTGTAGTTTAGATTTTCTTTCCTCCATTGTAATTTTTATTTTTTTTCCTTTTTGTAAAAACTGAGAGGAGATGATGTTCTCATGGAGGAAGGGATCTACTTGTACTGATGGTGACAGTCGGTGTAAGTTTTATTTTTCCACCATTGTTTAATAATCGAATCGAGGTTTGTTTTTGTTCTTTTATTATTTTTGTTTTTTGGTTCTTATTTAATCTTGTGTATCTCAATATTTGCTTTCTTCTATTTTCTCTCTAATGTCTTGCCCACCATGAGAACCAACTGCTTCGAGACTACCTAGCCGAAGAAGAGCCCTTGATGGCATATGGCGATGAACAGGTCTTCATAGTCGTCTTTTATGTAGATTAAGAAGGCGGACGATCCTATACGCCATGCTTGTACGCCTTCCAAGAAAAGGTAAATCATCGCAATGGTTCAAAGATAAGCAGACTGAAGAGGTATGTGTTTCTTTCTTTCTTTCTTTAGTTTAGATTTCTATCTCTATCTCTCTCAAATTCTTTTCACCACACTTCCTTGTAAATACCATCATAACTAATAAAATAAATAAAAATTTTAGAGAATCTTACAAACGCTTCCATCGCTAGTCCCTCCCTGAGGATCACGACCCGCATAGCCTTGCTACAGCGGATTCGAATTGAGCACTTGCACACGTTTAATTCTCAGATCTAATATTTTATATTTTGTGTGCAGGAAAAACTCAATCAAAACAATTGGCGCCGTTGCCGGGGAGGGACGGTAAGTTATTCTCTAATAATAAAAAAATTATTAACTAATTCTTTTATTCTTTTCTGTTTGCAGGTTTGGAGAACAGAAAAACAACAGCAGAAGTGGACATATAGCAACTCTGTGCCTCTGCCCTCGAAGGCAAAGCCACAGGGCCAAAGCTAGGGTTTTTAGGTTTTTTCTAGTTTGTAGTTAGGTTTTTCTTTTGTAATTTTTATTTCTTTTAAGTGAGGGAGATAGCTTTGTTAAGAGTGACACCGATGTATGCTTCTCTTCTCTTCGTTTGTTTCAAGCAATGAAGGTAATATTTTTCTTTTGTTAATTGCTTTTACTTTTCTTTTTGTTTCCTTCTCTTTTTCTATTTTTACCTCTGTTGGTTTGTGATGAGTATGCAAGTGATTTCTGAAGCACAAGTATAACAAGTCTTAGCGAGTGCCAACGATACTTCATGGAGATGTTCTCCTCCTCAAGGTACGTATCAATTCATACTTGCCAAGGCTTGATGATATAATGCGAACAGGGGACTGAGATTGATCCTATGGTTTATGCGTTCATGCCTCCAAAGCAAGGTAGAAAGTGTTAAGATTTCATATTTTTCTTCAACCAAACTGAGCTTAGTGTTTCTTCCTTTTCTTTTCTTTTATTTTATTCTTGTAAGATTAAATCACAACACTTCTCCCAATTCTTTCTTTTCCGACTCATTGTAAAATACCGCTTTCTTTCTAAACTAACTTTAATTAATATTTTCTTATTTTCCTTTTAATTAACTAAAAAAAGGAGAAATTTTTAGAGATAACTTACAAACGCTTCTATCGCTAGTCCCTCCCAGAGGATCACGACCCGCATAGCCATTGCTACCGCGGATTAGAATTGAGAACCTTGCACAATTACTTCTAAATCTAACATCTTTATTTTTGTGTGCAGGTAAAATCTCGATCAAACAATTGGCGCCGTTGCCGGGGATCGAACCCGGGTCACCCGCGTGACAGGCGGGAATACTCACCACTATACTACAACGACTAAGACGAAGGCAGAGCAGCAGAGCCTGTTACTTTGCCGCGCAAACGCGGCAATAGCCGCGGTTCCGCGGCAGTAGCAGTGAACTACTGATCAATTTTTCTGCAGGTTGCTGAAAATTGTAATATCTACTTTCTGCTCTGTTAAAATTTGTTCTGTGATAACCCTGCTTACTGCTAATTAATTCAACTGTAAAATATTTGTTGTTAATGATAAAAATTGATTAGACGTTTGCATATTAGGCATGTGTCTTTTCAATTACTTTATTTTACTGTTGAAGAGTGCTGGAGCAAGGTACGTTCGCATTGCATGTAGAATAGGACTCATCTCTTGGTTGATTTTCATGCTTTGAGTGAATCTTATTTACATATCTTGTACACTTGCACAAAAATATCTTAAGGGCATAACCCATTAACAAGATAAGGTGGGAATTTCATCACCCTTCCTTAGCCCAAAAATCATTTCCAAGCACTCACAATCCTAACCCTAATTAAAAATTGACTAGACGTTGGCCCTAGGGACATCTCGGACTCAATTAGGAGATTATCCTAAGGGGGGAACGGTGCTGAAAGTTGACTCCTGCCAAATCAGTGTCTAGGAAGGGGATTGAGGGCTGAAAGCCCGAAGATTGGTGGTTATTTAATTAAGGAACGTCTTTGACAGAAAACCTCCCACCACTCTTGCCCTGACCTGGCTGATTAACTTGTGGTCAAAGTCTGCACCCTACCTCCCGTGGACAGTCTAGCCAGTTAGGAGTCGTCTAGGTCATAGGTCTACCCTAACTTAAGTTAGAATTTTTTCTTTTTTGTTTGTTTGTTTGTTTTTTTTATTTGTTTGTGTTGGTGTGATATGGCATATAATAATAATTTTTCCAACTTTAATCCATACTACACACCTAACTCTTTTTCGGATATTACCAACCCGGCATATCATAATTTTGACCAATCTAGAGTGCCGGAATGGTCTTATCCGAATGAATATAACCCATACCCCCATCTTATGACCATAATTTTCATACTTTCAACTCTTCACAGAGTTCATGGGGTTTCGATTCCCCCGAGTCCAATTTTAAACCGACTTGTCCTCCGTTTCCACCTTGTCCACAATATTCCCAAGAGTCATACTCTGATCCACCCATTCAGAATAGAATACCATCTATCGGGGAAATGATAAGTATGCATGAGTCCAAGCAACAATTACCATCAATCGCAGACATGATTATGCGTGAGTCCACCGACTCACAACTTCATCACGATTACACTTCATCCTTTCAAGTCCAATCACAACATGATGCACCTATCAACTATGAAAGGATGCTTGCTGCCATGACTCAGGCTAGATTAGCCCGTGATCATGATATAGATATGCTGGTTCAATCTTTGCGTTCTCACCGTCCGGCCAATTCTAATATCGCTGACCATTCTCTTAGAGCCGACGAACCAAGTTGCTTTGGACAACAAGATTCTAATTCAGTGCCATCATGTGAACTTGCCGAAACTTCAAATTTTGATAACTTGGCAAGTTTTTTCCTTTCCTGAAATAGATCTTGAGCATGAATATGACATTGAACCCCAACTTGATGATTCAATTTTGCTTCCTGATTCAATAATGACTCCGGTGTCTCCACCTGATTTCACTTTTTCCGAGTCAACATTGGATCCTGTTCCAATTCATCATGAAATTGAATCACCCATTTTTGATGATCATATTGAACTTGACCAATTTTGCAATTTTGAAAGTCCCATGGATAAATTGGCAAGTTCTCATTTTTATGAAATTGAACCCAATGAGATATGTGACCTAGATTCTCAAATCTGTGATCAAGTTCAAATTCCCGAATCATTATTGACTCCTGTTTTGTTACCCGACTTAGGTAATCTTTTAGAATCAGTCTTGATTCCCACACCTATCATTCCTAAACTTGAATCACCAATATTGAGTCACATTCCATTGTCGGAGGATTATTGTGAACTTGAGCTTCAACTTATTGATTTGGACCCACTCCTAAACCTAGCCCGACTCCTGAACCATTACTTGATTTAAGTTTCTTTCCTGAGTCGGTATTCGTTCCCATACTTCCCACGTCCAAGTCAATAATTCCATCTTTTCATACTCCATTTTGGGACAAGGAGGTTGACACAATTGACTCTGAAAATAATTATGAATTATGGAAATTTGATGGGGTGGAATTTTTAAAAAATGTTATATAGACATCATTTTAGTGGGTTATACAAAAAAGATTTCTGGTGGGTTCCCCCGAATTCCACAAAAAGTAGATTGGGCCGCATTTCGTGGACCAATTAGACCACCACCGGAACCACCACCTTAAGGTAACTTCTGCCTTCCCTTGTTCTTTTTCATGCATATATGCATACATTCATACATTGAGGACAATGCATGAGATAAGTGTGGGGGGTAGGCTTTACTAACATACTAACATAGGTAGAAACTAACAAAAATCTGCTAAAAAAAAAAAAATCTGAAAAAAAAACTTATAAAAAGGACAATATTTTGACTTATCTTTTGAAAGAAATCTAAGTTAGTCTTAAGAATTAGGAAAATCATGATTAGGATTTCTAAAAACTTGGTCAAAATAAATAAATTGTTTAAATTTTAGGTATAGGAGGAGAATTGAATAATTAATTAGTCTTGATTTTTACCTTAATGAAATTTGCATACCTAATGCATATCTAGGATTCTAAGACAAAGACCTTGTGCCTCATAAAGAAAATTATAAAAAAAAAATCACCAATTAAGCTGGATACATGTGCCTCAAGAAGCATAAGTATTCATGCCTAAAGGTGAGTAAATAAAATAAAGTCCTTAGTTTTGGGGCCTAGTTCACTCGAATTTGAGTCCGCGGGGTGTTTTCTCACCTGGTGCCCTAAAGCCAACCGGTTTGGGAGTCATCGACTTTAAGTTCGTTACATGGGTGGATTAGAAAGCCTAAGGAAATTAAGGAAAAATTACTTATATATGTATTAAGACACTAATAGTCAATTAGTTAGGTATGAGGGCCTCAAGAAGCCTTGATACTTACACGAAAGAAAATTAGATGAGTTATACATGTTAAAAAAAAAGAAAAATATATTATATTAACACATCTAATAGTCAATTAGTTAGGTATGAGGGCCTCAAGAAGCCTTGATACTTACACGAAAGAAAATTAGATGAGTTATAAAAAATAATAACAATAATAAAGAGGCATGAGAGTCCAAGTTAAGGAATTCTTAGTAAAAATTCATAAGGATGCATATGATTTTTGGTAACGAAAAAGACTATACAAAAATTCAATTTTGACCCTTACTTAAAATGGATAATAATTCACTTTATTAAGACTAAGTTTAAGAATGAATAAAAATGATAATCTTAAAACTTATAGACTACTTAGTCTCTTCAAATATAATTCGAATATTCTCCTTTTTATGGATTTTGTGGGTGTAATCCGCTGAAAACCCTCACGAGACAACACTCGTCCTCTAGGGTAACCTAGAGGTTTAACGGCTTGTTGCACGTGCTAAGTGCAATCGTGATTCCTACGAAAGTGAGTTAGGTTAGATTAATTTTTCTTTTTTTTTCTCTTTGATTTTTACTCGAGGACGAGCAAAAGGATAAGTGTGGGGGTGTGATTGGTAGTGAAAAGTGCATTTTTATCATCATATTTACCATCACATTTTCATATTTATTCATATAATTCTGCACATTTACTAATATTTTGTGATTTATTGTGTGCAGGCCTTGAGTTCTTATTTTAATAATAAATAAAGCCTAAAAGAAGCCCAAAAGCCCATATTCAAGCCCAAGTGCAAAAGTGCAAATATCAATTGTCAAAATTGCAAATACACAAGGGCCAAAGTTGCAAATATCAAAGAAGAGGAAGGATAGACTTGTATTCAACCCTAAACACTTACAGATGAAGATAAAAGCCAAAGAAGGAGAATTTAAGATCACAAATTTGTGGACAAAAGATTTGGGATCTAGGTAACTTGATTCCCAAGTTATATCCAAATCCAAAGATGAAGAGCTTAGATACAATTTTCAGAAGGATAAACCCAGATGGACGGACCAGAGGATGCCACGCGAGAAAGCGCGTGGCATTTGGCTACAAAAGTGCCGCGTTTCCGCGGCAAAATTCCCGTTTCCGCGGCAATCCTGAGGCGGTTGGCGATGCGTTTTCGTTGAGGAGTTGTACTGGGACTCTACTTCCTATATCTCCTATAAATACCCCTGCAGAGTAACAGAGAAGGGGCGTCCATAGGCAGAGCCAGAGGGCCAAATCTAGGGTTTAGGTTTTATTCTTGTAGTTTAGATTTTCTTTCCTCCATTGTAATTTTTATTTTTTTCCTTTTTGTAAAAACTGAGAGGAGATGATGTTCTCATGGAGGAAGGGATCTACTTGTACTGATGGTGACAGTCGGTGTAAGTTTTATTTTTCCACCATTGTTTAATAATCGAATCGAGGTTTGTTTTTGTTCTTTTATTATTTTTGTTTTTTTTGTTCTTGTTTAATCTTGTGTATCTCAGTATTTGCTTTCTTCTATTTTCTCTCTAATGTCTTACCCACCATGAGAACCAACTGCTTCGAGACTACCTAGCCGAAGAAGAGCCCTTGATGGCCTATGGCGATGAACAAGTCTTCATAGTCGTCTTTATGTAGATTAAGAAGGCGGACGATCCTATACGCCATGCTTGTACGCCTTCCAAGAAAAGGTAAATCATCGCAACGGTTCAAAAGGTAAGCAGACTGAAGAGGTATGTGTTTCTTTTTTTCTTTCTTTCTTTAGTTTAGATTTCTATCTCTGTCTCTCTCAAATTCTTTTCACCACACTTCCTTGTAAATACCATCATAACTAATAAAATAAATAAAAATTTTAGAGAATCTTACAAATGCTTCCATCGCTAGTCCCTCCCTGAGGATCACGACCCACATAGCCTTGCTACAGCGGATTCGAATTGAGCACTTGTACACGTTTAATTCTCAGATCTAATATTTTATATTTTGTGTGCAGGAAAAAACTCAATCAATTCTCCAAAAAAATCCTAACACATGAATCTTCAAATTCGCTGCCCCCAGATATCCTTCCCCATTTCTGTGCTTGGATTTCTCGAATTTCAGACTTCCAAGACGAGGAAGGGAGCTGTCGCCGAGGGAAAGAGGAAAGACAAGAGCGTCATCAATGAGAAAAAGATGAGAACTTCTCCGCGAGCTAGAGTGGGGATTGATTTTGATCCTAAACTATCCATTCTTTCCAGTCAGGGGAATGTAGACAGTTATCTGATAAGGCACCAAGGTCGTCTGTTAATGACGATAGTGGTGAAGTTCTACTCTACTGAGACAGAAGTGAAGATGGAGCCTCCCACTAGGGGCGTGCACTTCTATCCCCTGATCTTGGCATTGGGGATTCTGTTGACTCTGACCCCATTTGTCCAATGTGTGTTGCGGTTGCGGGGGGAGATTTTAAAAGTGTATATTGCAAATTTTTCCTTGAATCAATGAAAAATTACAAAAACTCAAAATTTCAATTACAAGAGAGAGAAGACACTCAAGCTCAGATCTTCTCTTTGTTTAAGGCTGGGTTCTTTGTGTAACGGTTAAAAGTGATTCTTTTTTTCGTTGATCGGGTGAACGTCAAGCTCTTCTAGAACTCTTCTCCTTAATCACAGATAGAGTATCACAACTTCTATCCAATGAAATCTCAAAGAGACTTAGGCAATAACTTGAACTCAGCAAGTTAGTAGAAGGGTTGAACTTTTTATAAATCTTCCTCAGCTGAAGAATTTTTCGCCCCTCCTCAATAGCAAACTAAGCTATTTATAGGGATTTTAGGGGTAAAATTGTCCCTTAAAACGCCCCATTATAGGTGTTAACTCCCTTCATTATGTGGGTAGTACTTGACCCAGTAATGAGTGTAGTTATAGCTGAGACACATGGCTCATTTGCAGTTGAAACGTGGGCTTGAGCTCTGTGTTTAGCCATTGAGATGATGCTAGATGAGGGCCCCGAGCCCTGCGTTTTGGCATTGCTGTAGTATTGGGATGCAGACGTCGAGCTCTGCTGAGATGCGAGCTTCGATCCCCGCGCTTGGCTTTGCAGTGATGCTGAGATGCGAGCTTCGAGCCCTGCGCCTTGGCTTCGCAATGATGTTGAGACGCGGGTTTCGAGCCCTGCGCCTTGGCTTCACAATGATGCTGAGACGCGGGTTTTGAGCCTCGCATCTTGACATTGCATCAATAATTTTTATCAGTCTTGCATCTGAAGTATGGGCTCTGCATCTGACAACTTGTTTTCAGTGATTTTTAGACAGTTTACAGAACTCTCTCCAAAGTTTTCAAAACTCCGCGGTTGGCTGGGACAAGTTTTGAAATACTTTGGACTTTTCTTTTGGCAGCAAGCTCTCAAGACTGAACTGGCAGCCTTCTGAGATACCTTGGGTTCGATCTTGTCAGGATTTTGATCTTCGTGAGTGTACTGTTAAACTCTTTGAAGCCATCAGAGATGATCGTTGTGAGTGTCTAGATACGCATCTAGACCTCACCGGTACTCTGAGTTGGTTGTCGGTGTACTATTGAACTAAGAAAAAATTGCCAACTGTTTTTACCAATGTACTGTTTGAACTGATTGTAGAAGCAGAGACTGAACACAGGTCTTGTAGACACGAAGGTCGTGTGGCCTTGGAGACGCGAAACTTGTTTGAAGAAGAAACGCGACTCTCATTCATTGGGGAGATGAGAACATCGAAGTGGAGACACAACTCTCTCTTTGTTGAAGTGACGTAGACTTCAAGGTGGGGGCACAGACTTCTCTTTGTTGAAGAAACACGGTTCTGCTATTTTGCCAAGGTCCGAGTTTCCTTCAAAGTAAAGACACACCTTTTACTTGATGTAGAAATGCGGCTTAAAGCGTTACAAACGCAAACTTGCTTCAAAGTAGAGGCTGGAACGGAGGCCCAACTCTCTTGTTTTACCAAGACGCGAGCCAGAGAATACTGAAGAGACACAGTTTTTGAAGTGGAGACGCAGCTCTCACTTTATTGAAGTAGCGCAGACCTCGGTTCATGGAAGGACGCAGATATTAAGACGTGATCTTCAATTGTTAATGACACGATCCTCATTCTGTTGAGGAAACAAAACATTTGGGTTGCGAAGGGACGCAGACTTCAAAACGCGACCCTTGAAGCGTCGCATGCAGTTTATAGAGATGTGAAGATCTCGCTTGATCTTTCGAGGCAAAGCCGGCGTTGACGATTGGGGACGCGTGTCGTTGGGACTTCCAGGAGCAAAAAAATTCACGTGTCTCACTCAGACTGGATTTGATATTCGCATCGTGAATTAAGTCTATTAATTGGCCTTTAAGAACAGCTTTGATTTTTATGCCTTAAATAATGGCCATTAGCGAGCCTATAAATAGGCCATGAGCCTTTTAACAGTCATTCATCTTGACTGTTTGGACTTTGCTCTGAAGAACCTTTAGGGTTCTTGGACTGCCTTCTTCTTCAAGGCTGCATCCTGAAGAACTTTCAAAGTTTTTTTGAACAAACCCAAAGCTATGATGCTTTCTTACAATCTTCTTCAAAGATTATTACTGTTAAGTGATTTTAAATCAAAAAGCATCCTCTCAGGTACATTCATGGCCGTGTCTTGATGGATGATATCCTTCCTCTAAAGAACTCTTTTTCAGATAGGAAATAGCCTTCGCCATAATAAGACTTTATTCCCTTGTAGCTCTGAGATCTAAGAGTCTATGATCTGTTTCTTGATCTCTTCTTGAAATTTTTGAAACTTCTTTCTTGAAGTTTAGACAGTCAACTTGAGATCTCTGCGTCCAAGCTCTGCAAACGCGATCATCGCGTTATCTTGATGAAGTACGAACTTGTAGATTTTCGAGTCCCAAGTTCTTCAGACGCGAGCATGGTGAACTCCGCATTTTGAGGCTTGAAATGCGGGTTTTGTGTATGAGACTCGCGTTTGAAGTTCATGACCTAGAAAATTTTAAGACTTGTGTCTGCTCTTTTGAAGTCTCTAGATGCGAATGTGGCGAATTCTGCATCTTAAAAGTCTTATACGTTCTTTTAAAATCTTAGACGCGAGTGTGGCGAACTATGCGTCTTAAAAGCCTTAATGCTCCTTTTGAGATCTTTAGACACGAGTATGGCGAACTCTGCATCTTGGGGTCTTAAATGTCATTTTGAGATCTTTAGACGCGAGTGTGGCAAACTCTATGTCTCGAAGCCTAGACGTGGGTCTCTCATATAATACTTGTGTCTGGAATGACTTAGAAAATTTTTAAGGCCCGCGTCTGCGCCTTTAATATATGCCCCACGTTTCAATTCTCAGACGCGAGTCTAATGTTGGGTTGTGCATTCGGATCCATTTTTTTTCTTTACAGAGCATGGTAAACTCTGCGTCTTGAAGCTTTAGACGCGAGATTCATGTATAAGACTCGCGTCTAAAGTCCATGACTTAAGACCCGCGTCCGTGCTTCTTAATTCATGTTTTCTGTATTTGCAGAAATTTAACCCTGGGGTTTTTTTTCTTCTTGCAGGTTGTGACCATATTGTTGATGCTGATTCTAATGTCTTTGCCGCGTCCATTGAGGTAGACATAAAACGACCAGTTCGTTCGATTAGTGACACTTGAGGAGTCAGAACTTCTTTCCAAGGGTGAGGAAGATCTGCGGGGTTCTCGATACACATCAAGCCATTATTGGACATGATGCACCAGTAAGGTGTCGGATCCTTCCTGATCACAATGGACATGGCGCATTTGAAGGTCACGGGAAAGAGAATGTCACCAGTTAGGTCTCAGATTCTCCCTTCACCAATCTTGTGCAAAGAACTGACAATAATAAAAAACACATGCTCATGGATGACTTTCTAGTGGCGGAGCTTCCCATTAAGCGAAGAATTACGGCCTTGTTAAGACCTTCGCACCAGTTGGTCGGGTGGAATCAAAATGCTCCCTTGCATTTTGACCTCGAGAAACACCATTGTTCTCAAAATGAAGGAAGTTGATCTGCTATTCCTGGCCATAGTCAAGAAGACGAACTTTGTGTATCTTCAATGTTTCAATGAGTGAGTGCAACCTTTCGCTGAGTAAGAGGGACTTCTTTGTACTCTTTTATTGTAATACTCAATATTATGGATAAGAGAGCGTTTTGTATCACTTTCATTTTTTGAATATCAATAAAAGTGACACTTTTTCCTTCCTTCTTATTTGCCTTGAAAATCAGACAAGTGAAAGTGATTATCTTTGATTTGTTAGAAGTTTAATATTTTAACTTAGCAAGTCAAAGTTGGAAAATTTCATTTAAGGAATTTAAAAAGGTTACTGTCAGAGGTGTGATATTAACTTGATTGGAGTGGAATAGGTTTTATGGACTTGCCATTCTATGGATGAGAATGACAAGTGAAGTTTTCACTCCGCGGAGGATTGTGATTGAGTATTCACCAGAGGTTTAGTATTAACGTAAGTAAGACTCAGCTGGGAATTAGCAAGAATACTGTTTAATGTGTGATATCAACCTAATAGTAATTTGAGGTGAACCTGCTATTCTATTAATGAGAATAACAAGTAAGACTAAACCCATCGGGGATTAAGTATTTCTTTACCGTCAGAGGTGTGATATTAACTTAACGGATTGGATTGAGTCTTATCAGAGGTGTGATATTAAACTTAACAGGGATGTGAGCTAGAGGTGTATTGTTAACTTAGCTCCACAGGAATGTCAGTTTCATTGGAAAAACTGAAGATATTACTGTTATAGATGTAGTGTTGAACTTAACAGTGGGGATAATGCTAAAGGTGTAATTTTGAACTTAGCATTGGTCATCTCGACTCCGATACGGAAGTTCGAGGAAAATTCATTGTCATAAGTGTATTGTCGAACTTAACAATGAACTGGATGCTAGAGGTGTGATGATAAACTTAGCATCGCTCGTCTCAGTTTCGATATCGAATCCTGAGAAAAGTGATTGTCAGAGGTTTAATGTTGAACTTAGCAGCAACTTGATCACTGTTAGAGGTGTGATATTAAACTTAACAGTAATTGTCATAGGTGTGGGATTAACATGACAAGAGTTGATTTGCGATATGAGCAATTTTGAGGACTTGCCATATTATTGAGGAGAATTGACAAGTGAAGTTTGGAATGTCAGAGGTGTAGTGTTAATTTGACAATTTTAAAGACTTGTGAATCCATGTGAAGAAGTGACAAGTGAAAGTTCATACTCGCTGGGGAGTATTGAAACTTTTTCACTATTAGAGGTGTAGTATTAACATAGCAGTGATTGAGCTTGTGGACCACTACTCCATGAGAGGGAATAGGTAGGGGACTTTAGTGGAGAAATAGAATAAATTGTCAGAGGTATAAAATGACTTGTCAGAGGTTTACTGTTAACGTGACAAGTCAATGCTCATTTCGCCAGGGATATGGACACAGGTATTTTTGTGGTCCTACCATTCCGTGGGAGGGAATTGGTTAGGGATTTTGGAGGGAAAGACGGGACCAAGTCCCTTAAGATTTTTAGCAAACCCTCAGCTATCAACGGATTTGGTATGTCTTTACCAACTGCCGTTTGAGTTGGGATAGCCATGCTATTCCCCTCAACATGATGAGTTGTCAAGGACATATGTTGGACTTAAAAGCCAACATTTCCCCTATCCTTAGCCTTTAGAGGCATCGGATTTTGATAGATAAACTAAAGAAGAGTAACAAGGTTAAAAACTGAAGTTTCACACTTTGTCTTTCTTTGATGTTTACATCATGCATTATGATGTAACCAGTATTCGGTCGGCTCGACAATGATCGACCATAATGTGATCTGTTGAAGGAAGAAGCTTTTCTTTGGTGCTCTTCCAAACATCTTAGATTTGAAAGTTTTGATCATAGGTGTAATGTTAACCTAATCATGAGAAGAATCCTATTAAGAATAGTACTTTTTCAAGAATCTGTCATTGATCGGCATCATGAACATATCACCGTCTGGGATTATGCGGCGATATGCTCCATTCGAGTAGATTGAATCTACCACAAATGGTCCTTCCTATTTGGGCTGAAATTTTCCTTTTGTCTTATGTGTCATCACCATGGGTCTTCTGACAGCTAAGACAAAGTCATCTTTCTTGAAAGTTCACTCCTTGACTTTCTTATTGAAGGCTCTAGAAATTTGAGCTTGATAAAGCTCTATTTGCTGTTGAGCTTGCAGGCGTTTATCGTCCAAAGCTTCCAGCTCCTAGAGTTTCAATCGATGCTTCTCCTCATTTGTCATCTCCGTTGTCAAGGCAACGTGTAGAGATGGGATCTGAATTTCTAGTGGGAGTACGGCCTCACACCCTTATACTAAAGAGAACAGTGTAGTTTTCATCTGAGTTCTCACTGTTATGCGATAAGCCCATAAGCATTACCTACTTATCGTCCCGGTCACGTTGGCTATTCGAGACGAATTTTTTGAGAAGTTTCCCTATGGTCTTGTTGAAAGCTTCTGCAAGACCATTAGCAGCTGGATAGTATGCCGTTGAAGACACACTCTGAATTCTGAACTTGTTATAGAATCTTTGGAATGCTTGGCTGACGAACTGAGGCCCATTATCATAGACAATCCATCGTGACACGCCAAGCAGTAGACTACATGATGTTTAATGAACTTGATCACGTCAAATGTCTTTACCTCCCTCAAGGAGATAGCCTCTGCCTATTTGGAGAAGTAATTCATTATGGCTAAGATAAACTGGTGTCCTTTGGATGAAGGTGGGTTGATAGGACCAACCACATCCATTCCCCGCATTTCGAATAGCCAGGAAGAAGTTATAGGGCGAAGATGTCCTGGTGCCTAGTGAATGAAGTCACCATGAATCTGAAAGGCGTGGCATCGCTTAGCGTAATCGATGGCGTTGTTTTCCATTATGTTCGCAAAGGGGAAAAACTTATAATAAAAGGGTTGAGGAGCTAAATTACAAGTATTCTTAAAAAGATTACAAGTAGATCTCCTCAGAGATTCTGGAGAAGTGTGCCGATAGGAGTCTGGTCAGCGCGCGACCACTTTGTCCCTTTGACGATGCGAGCGATGAGATTCCCTTCTCGTCTGGTTCTGGGAATCAGAGAACAGAAGGTTGGTAGAACCCTCTTGCTGCTTCTCAAAATCGCCTTCAATTAGGAATTCCTTCTCGCCTGGTTCCGGAGATTCCTTGAGAAGAAGGACGATGTTAGGGTATCAACACCCTGGATAGAGAAAGCAATTCTCTAAAAGGTCTCTGAATTCGAGAGCGCACGGTGCGTTATGAAGAAGCCTCTGCTTGTGGAGTCCTCTTTTTCCAATCCTCTCTCCTTGTACCCCTGGCGGGCTATTTATAGGGAGAGCAAGGGTATAATCGTCCCTTAAAAATATAGAAACAGATTGAATCGAATCTGTTTAAATCTGGAAAGTAGCCTTGCTGCGAGGCTAGGATCAGCTTCTGCGAAGCTAGAATTGGCAGGTTGGTTGACCTTCTTGATCCTTTCCATATCGTTGGGGGATTTCCCCTGATCTTCTTACTCGTTTTAGAAGAGTCAAGAGATTGTGGCAATCAACTGCCAAATTTGATCTCTGATTTGATCTTAATTGGATTTGATCTGATTGGATCCGATCTCATCCGGAGATTTGATTGGTCAAAGGTTGACCATAGCAGACCAATAGCGGAGCTGTCCGCATTGAGCTCGTAGCGGGGTAGAGGCAGCTTCTGGCGAAGTCCGAAAGAAACCCTTTGGCGGAGCTGGAAGTCCTCTGTGGCGAAGTTTGCGAGTTAGCTTCTTGGCGAGGCTTCGAATGGCTTCAAGGCGAAGTTGGGTGATATTAGCCTCTCAAGCGAGGCTATCCCTTTGGGCTCATGCGATGCTAAGTGTTAGCACCTTAGACCTGCTGAGGTCTGTTTAGAAACAATCCGGGTTCACTGTCTGCTTGCTGGATCAGTGGAGTCTAAGTTGCTTCCTTGTCCCTCAGAGATAGGTGAAAACTGGTCTTCAGCTCGTCCGTCACTTGTCTTTTGTAAATGTCAACAAGTTTAGACATTGTTCGGACCAATAAGAATCTTGTCTTTTTTAAGTGTCAACAAGACCCCCTTCAAAGTTTTCGAAAGTCTGCAATAGCTCAGACTTCGAAATACTTTGAACTGCTTCGATCGGTGGTGTGTGGAGTATGAACTTCGCCATGATGGTTGAGTTCAGCTTCGCTTTAAATCCTACTTTGGGATGTAGATTCGCCGACGAATCATGTAGACTCGCGTCTGGGTAGCTTCGCAGCTAGATAAGTTCGCTCTGGAACATCTGTCGCTTTCCCGAGGCCAACTGCAGTGGGCCGGTTACGAGGAGGATTACTCCTTTCTTCGTGCTGATCGAGGGAGATATTCTCCGATTTGCACGTTTCCAAGGGAGGATATTCCCTTTCTTCAAGGCGCAATAAGTGCCTTTATGAGGGAGACGTTTCTCCCTTTGCACGGTTCCAAGGGAAGCCGTCCCTGTTCTCAAGGCGCAGTAAATGCCTTAAATGCGCTCGTGCTTCCACGCTTGAGGCGGTAGCGCTCAGGCCATGGGGCCTATAAATAGGACACTTGAGGTCCTCTGAAGCGAAGTGATCTGCTCTTCTCCTCTTCTCTTGGTTGAGAGAGATACTCAGATCTCTGAACTAGTGAGAATGCCCACTCTGGTCATTATCCGGCCAAGGACCGGTAAGTCTTGATCATTCAACGACTTCACCGATTTTAGGGAATTCATCTCCCTTAATTCAGCTTTAGCGGCTGCTTCAGGGATTAGCTTCCCTTGTTCTCCATTTAACTGATCTGCGGAGAAGGATTTCAGCATAGCTTCCCAGCGAAGCTATCATCTTGACTTGGTCAGAGAAAGATCACTGTATGTTAAGTCCGCTGCACAGGCAGAACTTGGGACTTAGTCTCTTCAAGGTTGAGCCAGTCTTGCCATATAGGTGAGGCTAAGACTGTGTCCCATAGGATCAGTCTGGCTTAGCCATATAGGCGAGGTTAGGACTTGGCGTTTGCTGAGCTAGCCCATCATCACTGTGCAAGCGAGGCTTATCCTCTGCTTCAATCGAAATTGGATTGCTTCGCCCCAAAGAATTCGGCTTTAGCGCTTTTGCAGTATCTTTTGTGTTTAACTGCTAACTTGCTCCAATTTTGCATTGCAGTGAGCTATGTTCGCCGATCTTGTGTCTTGATGAAAGAGACCGAAAAGTTGCCTTATGCTTCCCCAGTTGAAGCTTTACTTTTAAGCAGGAGAAACAACTTGGGGCAGCTGATGTGTGTCCCAGAGGCTATTGCAGCCTCTTATCCGAGATGATTCGTTCTGAGGTGAGGCTGGTAGCCGCTTATCCGAGATGATCCACTTCGGGAAGGCGGATGTCACACCTGTGAGATCACTGACATCACTGCCAATTCCCATTATAGGCGATCTATCGTGTTGGCGGCGATAAGTTCATTGCCAACTTTCAACTTTGGTGATCCAGCTTCCTGGTGGCAAAATGTACCATTTTTGTGGAGAATTATGGCCGTGTCCTCGTGGCACAACTGGTTACGGCCTTGTGCAGGAGGAAGGCCTTTCGTGTCCAGTTGGTCTGGTCTGGAAGTAGATAAAACCACTTGTATGCCTTTTGCGCAAATGATCTTGCTGAGCAACTGAATCTGTTGTATGAAATAAAACCTTGATGTAATATCAATATACCTTTACTCTTAAATCAATGAAAGTTCATCTTCTGCTCATCTGATTTTTGCCTGCCTCCATTGAGAATTTGGCCATAGCGGGGCTAAACTTTGTGCGGAGTTAAGGACAAGGTCCTTTTTGAATGAGCTTCGCGTGAAACTGGCATGTCGGCGAACTGTGCCTTTAGCGGGCTAAGGCAACCCTTTTGGCGAAGTTCTTGATGAACTTGTGCAAAGTCCGCACTTTGATTCATTGGAGAATTTAAGCCTTAGTGGCTGAATCAGCGCTTCTCGGGAAGGCGCTTTAGGCGGCGTTTCAAATTAATTTGAAACGACAGCCTGTACTCTTTTCGAGGCGTCGTTTCAGGCGCTCATTGGCCTATAAAAGTCCGATCGGACTGTAGAGAGGACAGATCTCTTCACTTGAAATTTTTAGAGACCTTTAGACTCTTCTTCTTCCTCTTTCCTTTCCATTAAAAAATTTGAAAGCTTCCGTAGCTCTTCAATGGCGCCCAAGAGACGAGCGGGAAAAGAAGTGGCAACTTCTGCAGCGGAGGGTCCTTCTCCTCCTCCGGTCATCGAACGACCAATCGCCGGTAGGGAACTTTCCCTTTTGATTAGAGACTGTCGTCTCTCCTTTAAGGCCGACTTCTGGCTGTCCTTGGATAAATCTAACATGAGTCCAATTCCCTGATTTTACCTTGATTTCTTGATTGGGAATCTAAGAACTGAAGAGTTCTTCCTCAAGCTTCCAAGCGAAGTTAACTTTTAGGCGGTTCACATCCTGTTGAATGACAGGATGCGAAGCTGTCCTTTGATATTTGACAGAAAAGGACCGTAATGCCCTTCTGACGAAGTTATCCTTCGAGGTTTTGTCACATCCTATTGTTCGAAGCTAAGCTTCCAAAGCGAAGCTAACACTTGGATGTTTTCCTGCATCATGCTCTCGTGTGGGATGCGGAGTTACACTGCAGCTGCGAAGCTAAGCTTCGGGACAAAGCTATCGTTTAGGCCAATCCTTGCTCAGAGGGCGAGGCTATGCCTTGTCAAATTTTGCGTTCTGATTTTAGCCCTCTTTCGGCTGATGAACTAATCATAGTTTCTCTTTGTTCCTGCAGTACACTATACTCCTGGTCCTTCAAACAACCTGTTCGGGATGACCATGGGATCGGATGGCAATATCAGCTTGCAGTTTCATGGGCAGGCTTCTCTATTCAGTGAGCGGAGTTCTCTCGTCAGAGATACGCTTATTCATGGTGGTGATCAATATACCACGAGGAGTATCCTGACCACAGCTCCCCTTGAAAATGTCGACCGTCGAATTTATAGGAAGCCCGATTTCATGTTCGGGGATGCCGCACCAGACCCTGACCACCAACTACATGCAGGGGAAGGGCAGTGGATTTTCCAGTTGGATGGCGAGAGGTTCTACCTTCCATCCAACAAGCGCCATTTTTCTTTGTCTTCCTTCCAGTGCGTGACGCAGGCTCGGAAGATGTCGTGGGAAGTGAGCCGGAGTACTGACTCTGTTCACATAAGAAAATTGATGCTTCAATCTCCTGGTTATGCAAGAGCGGGGCCTCCTCATTGTATAATGGGCCTGCATCCTGGGAATGTGTCACGAGAGATCCCAGTGGGAGAGAATCCTGCAGTGACGCTGACCTTTGGCAACCAATTCTGCAAGGTCAATGGGAACTACCCAGCTACTGACTTCAGGACTCCAGGCTGGATTCACCCTCCGGAGGCATGGTGGGTGGATTTGACTACCTACATCCTTGCTCATTTCGAGGAGGATTTGGAGGGGCTGAACCTCTACGAGGCCGTCAGAGCGACCTGCTACGGTATTGAGATGAACGTGGCGTGCTTTTACGCCATTTTTGAATTGTATTGCCTAGCTTCAGGGACCTTCTTCACCCCTGTCGGTGAGTTGGGTATGGCCTTGCGTGAGATGTGGGAAGTCTCTGCTCTGCCTTTTGGGTCTCTCCCATATGAAGAATACTTCCCGTGCGAGGCAGAATTGGCTCATCTGGAGAAGCAGGAGCCTGCCTTGTTCGAGACCTAAAGGGAGTTAATGTGCCACTTGTATATTTGCTCCAGTATGCATGGGGACAGTAAGGGAACCTCCTGTAGCTTGAAAAGCTGGGGAGACTATTTGTTCCCAGATATGGAGAATGCTCCTGAGGCAGCACATTGCGGAGTTGCTGATGAAGATATCTTTAAACGGATGCAAAAGCACTCCCAAGGGGATCTAGTTGTGAAGGAAAACGATGGTCCCTATGAGCAGGGTGATGTTCTTCGAAGCTTCCATCATCAGGCTCGCAGGCCGATGTCCCAGAAGGCACTTCTGGCTGGTTTCCTAACAGTCTGGCTGAAGAGGTGCGTGGTGCCGTCTTCTTCGGGTGACATCATTCATCCGAATGTTTTGCTGCCCCTGTTCGTTTGGTTCATGATCGCCCTCTGGGACTTCTTTCGGCCATGGTGTGCTGTATCCAGAGAGGCCTTCGTGCATTGACGGAGGCTTTTTGCAGGCCACAACGACGAAGCGTGGAAAGGGGACCATTTCGCCCCGCGACGGACCTAACCCCAGAATAGGTCTGCCGTATACTTACTTGATGGCGTGGTTCGCCTTGCATTGTCCTTCTCTAATCGAAGCTGGGGAGGATCCCCCGCAAGATGTTCGAATGGCGCTCCTCCGCCGATTCGAAGGATGCTCATGGCAGAAGACTTACGTGGCTGAGGCCCGTAAATTAGTACGTCGCTATGACGTCTATAGTCTTTTCCGCTATTTTTCCCGTATTCGGGGTGCAGGCTATGGGGAAGAGTTCAAAGATGCGGGGGAGGGGCATTCGTCCCTGAGCCGGGGAGTTTTTGAGTGGCTGGTCAGTATCCGGCCTTCACATCTATTGTACCGGAGCGGGGATAGCTGCTACTTGGAGCCTTACGTCCCAAGTCGGTTTGCTCGACAGTTTGGATATGACCAACTGTACGTGGGCAACCCGAATCTCAATCTGGCTTTCATGGGGAGCCTTATTGATGGGGCCCGTGCCTGGCGATTCTTTACTGCAGGCGGTACTGGGGCGCGGCAGCGTACGCCGTTGAGGGCTCCCAATTTCCTGATGACCCTGTGCTTCTGTCAGTGGTATGCCACTTCCAACTCCACACCTCTCGAATTCAAGGTGAACAGTTCTGGTGTGAAGTTAATTTCTCAGCGGCTGAGGCAGAAGGCTTCTGAGAAAAGGGAAGGCAAAAGGGTTCGCACCCCAGGTATAGAGGAGTTTGTTGCTGTGGAAGACAGCGAGGCCTCAGATGCCGAGAGTCCTCGCTTCGAGGTGGGAGCGGGGGCTGAGACTCCTGCAACTGGCTCTGGTGTGATGGGGACAGCTCCCCGTCATTGTGTAGAAGAAGTGGAGGAAGAGGATTCTGAAGTCCACTTCAAAAGAAAGCGGGCAGGTAGCTCTCGTAGGAAATCGTTGGCGAAGAAGCCCCGCCACCTAGCTCCTACGATTGTCATAGAGGGGCATCCCTCTACAACGATTCCTCCTGTTGCCCCATTAGCAGCTGAACCGTCGGTTGCTGAGCCGACTAGCGGTGAATTCGCCCCGGATCTAGGTAAGATTAACCTTGTCCATATAATATGGAGCCTTTTTGTGTGTTCCCATTGACTTATTATCAATTCTTCTTGATTGTAGGAGCTGAGGCAGCTGGAGAGCAAGGGGAACATTATGATCCCCTATTTACTTATGGAACTGAAGCTAGTTCTTTTGCCCATCCGGAAGAGTCCGGAGGTGATGTGGCCGACATTGGTCCCTCGGGCGCTGGAACTTCTAAAGGAAGTCCTGTGGCATCGAGCTCTATTGGGTGGTCCACAGGATACTCGGCAAGCGAAAGCGAGCCGGCTATTCGTGCTGATTCTGCCAAAAATTTTCCGATGGAGCCCCTGGAGACTGATGTGGCTGACGAGATGTTTGAGGCAACATCATCCTTTGGTTTTGTCCTAACCTCTTGGCTTCTTTTACATGTAGTGTCCCGACTAACCGCAGTCTTGTTACAGGTGTTCGGCCTCAAGATGCATCAGCTTTAAGAGGGCCCGGAGATTTCCCTGAAGGGTCAAGGGGTGACATGAGCGCTTCGACCGCGGCGGATGCTGCTGTGCTGGATGCGCTGTATGGTGACCTGCCTTCTTATCGGCCCAAGTCAGCCGAAAGACCAGAGGTTGAAGGGGGAGGAGTTCCGGAGGTGTCCTCACTCCCAACTATATCAACGAGTGAGGTGCCGACAATTTTGCCAAGTGTGGAGCTGAGGGTGATTACAAGCCCTACTTCCCCAACTCTGGTAGTTGAGCCTGCTGTTCAGGAGATGGTTGTCAGCCCTACTTCAACGGTGGCTAGCGCACTGATTTCCATGAAGACTCCGCAGAGATCACTGACAATCTGCCCTACTGTTGATGTTCCCATTGCTCCTTCCACGATAGTATCGATCAGGCTAGTGGATTTCTCTGAGGTTACCTCTCTACTAGAAGTGGCTGAGGTTGAGAACGACTATATAGGTGACCTCGTTGATAGCTTTTATAAAGGCTTAAGGCGAACTATCGACCTAGTTTTAAAGGGCTCGACTATGCCGTTCTCAAAGTTAAAGGTGGTCCTCTCCCGTGGCATCGAAAGTATTCGGGATTTCGAGGGGTATCACCAGGCTACTGCTTTGAAACTCCTGGTGGATGAATTTGAGAAAGATGTAGAGGAATGGCGCCGTCTCCGCTGTTTGGACCTGGAGTCTTTAGTTGATGAGCGGTTCGCGCGTCTTGTCGCTCAAAAGCACGAGGCCTGGCTTGCCACTCAAGAGGCTGCTAAGGCTATCTCTTCTGACTTGAAATCCTTGGAAACAAGGCAGGCAGAGGTCGGAAGTGCGATTGACGCCTCCACCAGTGCTCTTCTTGACGCTGAAGACAAGATTGGGAAGGCTAAGAAAATGATCAGGAAAGCAAATCTTATTTTATCCAAGGCTAAACTGGTGCGTCTTGAAGAAACTGCGCGGCTTGAGCAGCTTAAGGCTCAAAATGAAGAGCTCTCATAGCAGGGATTGTCGCAGAGGGTAACTTTGGCAGAGGTTGAAGCTCGTCTGACCCAGGCAATGGATTTCAATGAGGCCGAGCTGAGGTCGCAAGCGCTTGCCCAGGCTGCTGATGACAGGAGGATGAGGCTGGACTCCCTTGGAGAGCGGCTCAGATCTTACAGTGTGCGCCTGTAGCTCCATGTACTTTATCCTTTTGGAGTGAATGAAATTTTTTTCTTCTTTTGTCGAATCTTCAATCTTGTTCTTCTTTCTGAATTGCGGTCCCAAATTGTATTGCAATTTCTTGAGAACATAGTTCTTGTTGGGTTGGATGGTGAGACTTGGCTATCTGTCATTTCAGAGGTCGCGATGACATAACTGGTTGAGACGCCACCAAGCCCGAGGTAGGTGATACTTATCTTTTGTAAATGTCAATAAGTATCGAGACCTGTCTTTTGTAAATGTCAACATGGCTCGGGGTTGAGACTTGTCTTTTGTAAATGTCAATAAGCTCAAAATTGAGACTTGGCTGTCTGCTGGTTCAGAGGTCGCAATGACATAACCGATTGAGACGCCACCAAGCTCAAGGTTGGTGATACTCGTCTTTTGTAAATGTCAACGAGTATCGAGACCTGTCTTTTGTAAATGTCAACAGGCTCGGAATTGAGACTTAGCTGTCTGCTGGTTCAGAGGTCGCAATGACATAACCGTTTGAGATGCCACCAAGCTCAAAAGGTGGTGATACTCGTCTTTTGTAAATGTCAACGAGTATCGAGACCTGTCTTTTGTAAATGTCAACAGGGCTCAGGGTTGAGACTTGTCTTTTGTAAATGTCAACAAGCTCAAAATTGAGATTTGGCTGTCTGCTGGTTCAGAGGTCGCAATGACATAACCGATTGAGACGCCACCAAGCTCAAGGTTGGTGATACTCATCTTTTGTAAATATCAACGAGTATCGAGACCTGTCTTTTGTAAATGTCAACAGGGCTGGGGGTTGAGACTTGTCTTTTGTAAATGTCAACAAGCTCAAAATTGAGACTTGGCTGTCTACTGGTTCAGAGGTCGCAATGACATAACCGATTGAGACGCCACCAAGCTAAAGGTTTGTGATACTCGTCTTTTGTAAATGTCAACGAGTATCGAGTTTGTAGTGGAATTTGGGAGAAGTCTCGTTTTCACGGGGAGAAACGAGGAAATCATTATCATAGGTTTAATGTTAACGTAACAGCGAAATGTATATGTGGTCTTACCATTCTATGGATGAGAATTGGTAAGTGACTTTGGAGGTCTCGCTCTCACGGGGAGAAACGAGGGAATCACTGTCATAGGTTTAATGTTAACGTAACAGCGAAATGTATATGTGGTCTTACCATTCTATGGATGAGAATTGATAAGTGACTTTGGAGGTCTCGCTCTCACGGGGAGAAACGAGGGAATCAAACGGGAACTGGTCCCTTAGGATTTTTAGCAAATCCCCAGCTGTCAACGGGTTTGATATGCCTTTACCAACTACCGTTTGAATTGAGCTAGCCATGCTATTCCCCTCAGCATGATGAGTTGTCGAGGACTTATGTTGGGCTTAAAAGCCATGATTTTCCTCTGTCCTTAATCGTTAAGGATATTGGGTCGTCTGGTTAACGTATGTGTAACCTTGACTCTCCTTTAAGACAACCAGTAGACGGCCAGGTTCCTACTGGTTTATGGTTGTATGATCTCGCTCTCTTTGTGTGTATTTTGGACACGGAGATCTTGATCAGAGGTGTAGTGTTAACTTGATCATGAGAAGGATCCTTGATTAAGGATAATACTTCTTTAAGAACTTGCCATTGATCGGCATCATGAGTAGGTCGCCATCTGAGGTCATAAGACGGTATGCTCCATTTGAATAGACTGTTTCTATTACAAACGGTCCTTCCCATTCAGGCTGAAATTTGCCTTTGGTCTTGTGCGTCATAATCATCGGTCGTCTGACGGCTAAAACCAGGTCTCCTTTCTGGAAGACCCTCTGTTTGACCTTCTTATTGAAGGCCTTTGAGATTCGAGCTTGATATAGCTCAATATGCTGTTGAGCTTGTAGCCACTTCTCATCTAGGGCTTCGAGCTCTTGAAGACGCAATCGATCATTGTCCTCTAATGTGATCTTAGTAGTCAGAGCGACTCGCAATGACGGCATCTGGATTTCCAACGGGATGACTGCTTCGCACCCATATACCAGGGAAAAAGGCGTATTGCCTGTCGGTGTCCGAACCGTGGTTCGGTAGGCCCAAAGACATTCACCAAGCTTTTCGTCCCAACCTCGCTTATTTGAGGAGACGAATTTCTTGAGTAGCATGATGATCGTTTTGTTGAATGCTTCCGCCAAACCGTTAGCGGTGGGATTATAGGCAGTTGAAGCCACATTCTGAATTCGGTATTTATCGCAGAACCGATAGAATACTTGGCTTATGAATTGGGGACCGTTGTCGTGGATGATCCGCCTAGGTACACCAAATCGATAGATGACATGGTGCTTGATGAAATTAATCACATTAGAGGTTTTGACTTCAACCAGTGGTATAGCTTCCGCCCACTTTGAAAAGTAGTCGGTTATTGCAAGGATAAACCGGTGTCCTTTTGTCGAAGAAGGGCTGATTGGCCCTACGACATCGATTCCCCATGCTTCAAATGGCCATGAAGCAACAGTCGGGTGGAGCAGCTCCGAAGGCTGGTGTATGAAATCCGCATGAATCTGACATGCTTTACACCTTCGTGCATATTGGATGGCATCGGCTATCATAGTTGGCCAATAGTATCCAAGTCTGTGCAACCTGTCGTTAAGTTTTGGACCTGGCTGATGAGCTCCACAAGTGCCGCCGTGCGCTTCTTAGAGCGCTTCCTGTGCCTCTAAATGGGAAAGGCAACGAAGGAGAACACCGTCATATGAACGACGGTAAAGTGTCTTCAAAGTCGGATCGTAGTAGAAACGGAGAGACCTTCGTCTGACGGACGCTGCTTCTTTAGGATCGGCTGGAAGCAGACCGTGCAAAGCATAGTCAATGAGAGGAAAGCGCCAATCTCTCGGCTCAAGATCCGTGGAGACATTATAGACTTATCGAGTTCTTAGCATGTGCTTGGAGCATATAAGATGTCGAGTTGCGACTGTGAGGTGATATTCGATGTCGGCTGGCAAGGCTAGTGTTGTTGCTAATGCAGCAAGAGCGTCCGCCTTGGTATTTTGAGATCGAGACACATGCCCGATATAGAAGCCTTCAAATAGGTTGGCCAATTCAACGGCCGTGTGATAATAAGGCACCAAGTCCTCATGGCGGACTTCGTATTCGCCTTTAACCTGATTGATGATCAGTTTTGAATCGTCATAAGCTTCGAGGTAGCGTACCCCCATTCCATGGGCGAGTTGAAGACCGATGAGCAGAGCATTATATTCTGCTACATTGTTGGAGCATGATTCTGTCAGAGAAAATGCTCTGGGCAGGACATGATTCTGTGGGGAGATAAACACAACCCCCACTCCGGCAATAATCTTGCCTTTAGGGGCCATTCGCGATGCTCCATCAAAGAACATCTGCCACACTTCCTCTTCTGAGGTTACATAAGACTCGAAGACTTCATCAGGGATATCTTCGTGAAGTTTTGAATGCTCCGGAACTGGATGAGCAGCCAAGAACTCTGCAAGGGCCTGGCCTTTAACCGCCTTCTGAGGCGTGAAGATCATGTCGTATTGAGACAATAAAAGTGCCCACTTAGCCAATCTTGAATTCAATGATCCTGGCTTCGTCATAAGAAGACGCAATGGGTTTACTCTGGAGATGACATGTATGGTCTGGCCGACCAAATAATGTCGTGTCTTCTGAACAGTGAAGACGAGAGCTAAACACTCTTTCTCGACAGGGTTGTAGCGAGATTCCGCTCCTATGAGAGTTCTGCTCAGATAATAAATGGCCTGCTCGTGGCCATTGTCGTCCTTTTGAGCGAGGAGGGAACCGAGGGAGTAGTCCAGAGCTTTACATAAAGCAAAAACGGTTTCCTTGATGTAGGGGCCATTAAGACTGGAGGCTTTGTGAGGTACCTCTTGATGTCTTCATAAGCTTCCTGGCAAGCTAATCCCATACGAAGGAAGCACCCTTTTTCATGAGTCGGGTGAACGGTTGACAGCGGCCTGAGAGATTTACGATGAATCTTCTAATATAAGCCAGTCTACCTTGCAGGCCTTTGAGCTCTTTGAGATTCCTCGGTGGATGCATGCTCTGAATGGCTTTGACTTTGTCTTGGTCAAGATGAATCCCTTTTGATGTGACAATAAACCCAAGGAACTTGCCACTTGACACTCCCAAGAAGGATTTTGTCGGATTCATTTTCAGTTGATGAGCCCGCATTATGTCGAACATCGTTCTCAGGTCGCGAAGATGTTCATTCTTGTTGCGGCTTTTGACGGCAATGTCGTCGACATAGCACTCCACCGTTTTTCGGAGATGATCGCGGAAGATCATACTCATTGCCCGCTGGTAGGTTGCTCCAGCGTTCTTCAGTCCAAAGGGCATTACAGTGTAGCAGTATACCCCCAATGGTGTTCGGAACGAAGTATGCTTCTCATCGTCAGGATACATCTTAATCTGGTTGTATCCTGAAAAGCCGTCCATGAAAGACATTCTTTCGAATCCACATGTGTTGTCGATCATGACGTCAGTGATGGGTAGCGGGAATTCGTCTTTGGGACAGGCCGTATTGAGATCACGGTAGTCGATGCATATCCGTATTTTCCCGTTCTTCTTGAGGACGGGGATGATGTTAGCTACCCAATCTGGATGTTGTTCCTCCCGGATGAAGCTACATGCAATGAGCTTGTGAACTTCGGCTTCAATAGCTTCCATGATGTTTGGGCGAAACCGACGTTGTTGCTGCTTGACTGGCTTGACGTCAGGCTTGATGTTTAGACGGTGTATAGCGACCTGTGGATCAAGTCCGGGCATATCTTCGTAGCTCCACGCGAAGACGTCTATATACTCTCTTACGAGTATTATTAATTCTTCCCTTTCTGTAAGTGATAGGCTTTCACTTATAAAGATGGGCTTAGGGTGGTCTTGATTACCCAAGTTGACCTGCATCACCTTGTCTTCAGTAGGTGGTTCGCGCGATTCGAATCGCTTTTCCCATTGAAGGTCTAATTGCTGGGCCCATGGTTCCTCGTCAGTGGCTTCTGCGGGCTCCAATTGACTGCTTGAGGTCATATTAGCAGTGAGGTTTTCGAACATTCCTCCTATACTGACATCTGAATCCCATTCGGAGGATGAGGCTGAATGTGATGGAACTGATCCATCGTCCTTGGCTTGGACCGTTGCTGACGATGTGGGTGTAACATACCCTAACCCCCTGCGTGTACTATCATAGTAATTTGCAGGCTTTCCTTTAGGCACAAAGTTCCGCATCAAACGTGCCTTCCTTTTTCGAAATTCAGGCCTGCTCCATGCTTTAAGTCGTATCCCATTTTCTTCATAATATGGCGTGCTGACTGCGCGTAATGAAAGAATTGTGGAGTGTCTGAGTCTGAACTTAAATCTGCAACCGTGGGTCCCCGTGGTTGGGTTTTACCGAAGATTATCGGTAATTGACCTTCTTTGGATGGCGGGATTACCAAGAAGGCTCCTTCTGCGGATTCCATAGGTGTACTGGATGCACTTGGCTTATGTAAAGGCATGTGTAGGGAGCTATCCGTCATGGATTCAAATAGCCCAACAGTCGCGGGATAATCAAAAGAAATATTATCATTAATTACCCATTCACCTTCATCCTCTGAAGGAGTATTACATAGGGGATTATTGAGACATGCTATAATTGGTTCACCAATCAGAATGGCTGGCATGCCTGCTTCGGATTCTGAATCCGCTTCGTTGCCACTTTCATCATCATCCGGCAACGGTTCTTTGAGTGCTCCACCGGCCTCTTGATACAGGAGAGCGTCAGTGAAGCAGTTTTTCACCCCTTTGAATGGTTGCTTTTCAGCAAAGACAGTTCGTACTGTCGTGTCATCTTCAACATATTTGAAGCATTGGTGCAGAGTAGAGGGAACGATCCAGTTGGCATGGATCTATGGCCGTCCCAGCAGCAGGTTATATGATGTGTCAGCGTCAATGACATAGCATGTCACTTCTGACTTCAGGCTCCCGATTCTGCAACGGAGTCGAATTTTCCCCAGTGGATGACTGCTCCCGGCGTTGAAACCGTATATTGTAGTAGTGGTTGCGGACAACCTGTACAGTGGTATGCCGAGGAAGTAGAGAAGCCTTTTGGGGATGATGCTGAGTGCAGACCCCGGATCGACTTGTATTCTTTCAATGCATGTTGAACCGATATATCCGGTGTAGTACAGAGGTCGATCATGCTTGTTGTCTTTGAGAAGCATATCTTCCGCCGTGAATGTAATAGCAGGCACCTTGGATTGTGTATAATGACATTCTGGGTAAGGAGACTGAACGTCGTCGTTAGGGATCTCAGGCATGCATGTCAGAAAGGATTCTGAGTTGGCTAGCGCATCTCTGAGTGCTTCTCTTGTTTCTTTTGAGAGGCGAAGGAGCTCGTGTATAGTGATACGAGCTGGGATATTGGCTAGTTGAGCCAATATGTCAAACCGAAAGGGCGTATCAAACCCTTGGCCTGATGGTTTCTTCAACACGTGGTCGAATCGTACCTCCTTAGGCCTCTCTTTTCCCTTGGTTGGGATTGGAGTGGATGCTGGTACTTGTACTGACGTCGTTTGCTGTTGTGTCTCGTCAGTAGACTTTTCATACTGCCTCAAGTATGATTTTTCAGATCGGGTGCCCGTCTATTGAGGCGTATCGGCTTGCGCCGTGCAAGCAAGCTTTTCTCCTTCTGAATCACTGAGGGAAGCCGATGTAAGATTGCCGTCGTCTGGCAGGATGGAGATGATATTGCAAGACTTGCCCTTTGAGTTGGGCTGCTTTGAATCCCGCTGTACGTCTTGGACGAGGTCTGGGTGTATCCACATGATTTCCCCTGTCTCCAATGTTAAGGGAACAAGACCCTTATTGTTTTGAGTTGTAGCTGGAGGATGCTTAACGTCCAACCGTGGAGCGAGGACTGGATAAGTTCCGTCAGGAACTGTGACCCTTAGAGTTTTGCCGAACTCGAGGGTCACCATATTGTCAGTGACTTTCTTCTGCTCCGTCTTCAACGTCAGAACCCCGACATCGACCAGGGCTTGTATTCTGTCCTTGAGGACATAACACTTGTCAGTAGGATGGTGGATCATCCTGTGGTAGAGGCAGTATTTAGGGTCGTTTGTGCGCCCTATCTCATTGGGACGCCGAGCATTTGGCAGTTTCATTTTGTTCCCTTTGTGGAGCAGATGGAATATCGTGACCACCTGATCGTCTTTGAAGGAGTACTGCTTTGGAGGGAACTTAGGCTCCTGATTGCTGAAGCCGCTCTTCTTGGCCTTCGACTGCACATCTCCGGATAACTCCACAGACATAATCTCTTTGCCTTTAGCTTGAGAAGATTGCGGTGGGTCGCCACGCCCTTTGTTGTTCATCCCCCACTTGCCTCTAGGGGCGAATGGTTCGAACTTTTTAGCCGACTTCTCGGCTATCTCTGCTTGTTCGACCAATTCCTTCCAAGTATGGGCTTTGACAGCCCCCATGCGAACTTCCACTTGGTCTAAGAAGTTGTGTCTGCATGTCTGTAAGAGCATGGGTAATGGCATCCCTGCTGGGCACATTAAGGATAAATTTCTAAACCGTTCAATGTAGTCGCGAACAGATTCGCCCTTCCTCTGTACAGTGGAGAGGAGCTTGTCCATGGTCACTTCGGTATCGTCCTCATAGAAACGAGAGAGGAACCAAGTTTCCAGGTCGATCCAGGAGTTGATAGAGCCTGGGGGAAGACTTCGGAACCAGTCAAATGCCACCCCCTTTAAGGTGCCAATGAATAGCCTAGCCATGATGGCGTCATTGCTTATAACATTACCAGTCTGAGACCGGAAATAGTAGATGTGCTGATTTGGCGAGCTCTTTCCGTCATAGGTATGCAACGTTGATGGTTTGAACTTCGGTGGATATGGCACTGAATCCCACTCCGGCGGATAAGGACGGACTGCCTCTACCTTCTTTAATTCATCCCTCTGAGCTAGGGATGCGATTTGAGCCTGGAGGCCCTTAAGGACTTCGGCGTCTAAGGAAGAACCCTCCTTGGATTTCTCCGGCTTTGGATGCTCATTGCTAAAGTGTTCCTCCTCATCGTGATTGCTCCCGGCATCATTGTTATTCCGGTTACTGAGGAGTTGAGCGAGCATCTGTTGAATGTTGTCCAGAGCCTCTTGCTGGGTTCTGGAAGTTTGCTCCTGAGCTTCCAAACGTCGACGAAGGTCGTCGTTAGCATTATCAGCCATATTGACTGATGCTTTGTCTGTTCGCACCGAGCTAACTGTCGCCGAAGAGGCGTACCCACTATCTTCATCTTCTTCGTCTGATGACTGGAGTAATCTTCTGGGTTCTGGCGAGGCTAGGGCCGTTGAGGAAGAAGGCTGTTCATAAGTGTAGGGTATCGCCACCCTGGATCTGGTGTTTCGGAAAACACCTTCTTCATGCACCAAGACTTCGCTTAAGCCTGGGCTATAATCTGGATCTGGGGACTCTCTTCCTCTTCCGGTCATGTTGCCGGATGCGGAGGCTGGATCTCGTGAGGTGCTCCTTTTGCGATGCTTCATAGGGAGATGTACAGACAGCCGATCAAAGACCGTTCGTCGTGGAGGCGTGGCGGGGATTGGTCCCAGCCGGCAATGGACCGAGTGGAGTGTCACCAGCTGACATCCCACTTGTTGACAACATGGGGAAGAGGTTTGTCTATCCGTCAACAATTTCCTCAAATCAGACCCGGTTGGGTCTCTGCAATCGAGCACAAAGGCTCTTTTGGATCGCACATAGGACGATGTCCTGCTTCTCTTATCCCTACAGATAGGATTAGCACTGAATAGTGCTTTGGTTCTAGCTTCGCCATCAGGCGTGAGCTTAGTGCTTGACGCACTGGAAAGCGGAGCACGCTGCTGTGCTTTACCCGCTATGCTGCTGCGAAGGCAATTAGCCTTAGATGGTACTTTGGCTTCAGCTTCGCGGTCATGGACCCTGCGCGTACGCTGTGGTACAGTAGCTTCGCTCATGAGAACGAGGCCGGCGCGAGGCGTTGTTGCTCTTAAATTGGACGATGGTATGATTGCCGTCGTAACTTTATGATTGGAGCAGACAGGCATCCTGCCTTTTTCTTCGCGAGAGAGACGCGGTTTAGGCGTAGCTACGCCTGAAGCTTCGGTTGGAGACTTCTATTTAGGCTTCCATACCCGCCTTGGCAGAGGAGACTTAGGTTCGCAAGGAACCTGATTAGCCACACGCGAGGCTGAGGGGTGTTGGCAGAATTCTGCTTCCGGTTTCTGCTTTGAAACCTTGGTCGTGGAAACCTTCCTATGCTTCCGTGCTCGAAGCATTGGGCCACCCCCAGAGAGGACTTCTTCAAATCTTTCTTGATCGAACTGAACCACCAAGTTCTCACAAGTAAAGGAATCAGACTGCGGACGTGCTTCCTTGTTGCGCCAAATATCCGCAGTAGGTTCGCAGAGAACCTTTTCTGTCTCCGCAGAGACTTTCCTTGAAGATTTAGCCAGAGGGGCTCTGGCTGCACTGGCTTTTCTGAATTCAGAGTTAGACCCGAAGGTCTGTTCGTCGCATTGCGACACTTGATTCTCGGCAGTGGAGAATTTCTTCCCCAGCGGAGTCGCCATCTTGTTTTCCATTATGTTCGCAAAGGGGAAAAACTTATAATAAAAGGGTTGAGGAGCTAAATTACAAGTATTCTTAAAAAGATTACAAGTAGATCTCCTCAGAGATTCTGGAGAAGTGTGCCGATAGGAGTCTGTTCAGCGCGCGACCACTTTGTCCCTTTGACGATGCGAGCGATGAGATTCCCTTCTCGCCTGGTTCCGGGAATCAGAGAACAGAAGGTTGGTAGAACCCTCTTGCTGCTTCTCAAAATCGCCTTTAATTAGGAATTCCTTCTCGCCTGGTTCCGGAGATTCCTTGAGAAGAAGGACGATGTTAGGGTATCAACACCCTGGATAGAGAATGCAATTCTCTAAAAGGTCTCTGAATTCGAGAGCGCACGGTGCGTTATGAAGAAGCCTCTGCTTGTGGAGTCCTCTTTTTCCAATCCTCTCTCCTTGTACCCCTGGCGGGCTATTTATAGGGAGAGTAAGGGTATAATCGTCCCTTGAAAATATAGAAACAGATTGAATCGAATCTGTTTAAATCTGGAAAGTAGCCTTGCTGCGAGGCTAGGATCAGCTTCTGCGAAGCTAGAATTGACAGGTCGGTTGACCTTCTTGATCCTTTCCATATCGTTGGGGGATTTCCCCTGATCTTCTTACTCGTTTTAGAAGAGTCAAGAGATTGTGGCAATCAACTGCCAAATTTGATCTCTGATTTGATCTTAATTGGATTTGATCTGATTGGATCCGATCTCATCCGGAGATTTGATTGATCAAAGGTTGACCATAGCAGACCAATAGCGGAGCTGTCCGCATTGAGCTCGTAGCGGGGCTAGAGGCAGCTTCTGGCGAAGTCCGAAAGAAACCCTTTGGCGGAGCTGGAAGTCCTCTGTGGCGAAGTTTGCGAGTTAGCTTCTTGGCGAGGCTTCGAATGGCTTCAAGGCGAAGTTGGGTGATATTAGCCTCTCAAGCGAGGCTATCCCTTTGGGCTCATGCGATGCTAAGTGTTAGCACCTTAGATCTGCTGATGTCTGTTTAGAAACAATCCAGGTTCACTGTCTGCTTGCTGGATCAGTGGAGTCCAAGTTTCTTCCTTGTCCCTCGGAGATGGGTGATTAAGGAAAAGGATAGTGTGGTAGATTGCACAGATTTTCAATAAAAGAGATAAGGTTTAGAGTCAACCTTAAGTGCTTTGATCACTCCACAATGTATTTAAAACGTTTAATGTACCCTTTCCAAATCTCCGTGTAGCATAGGGCTATACGAGTCGATTCCTCAGGGAGAGCTTGCGATGGAAGAGTTACGGTTCGAAGTGAAGATAGAAAACGAAGATTCTTCTCTGTCTTAAAAGAATGAAAAAAAAACATGGAAAAGAAATGAAAGAATCGGTGGATTTGTGCATGATGGAAAATGAAATGAAAAGAAATTGAAAATAAGATTTGCTTGGAAAGGAAACTAAAAGAAAGAAAACTTTGTAGAAGATTTAAAGATGGAGAAAATCATGACTAGCTAACCTTACTAATTTGCTAAACTTACTAAACTCCGTGATGGTGATGCGTGCCTCATGTTGATTCATCAGCATATGTTTGTCTTGCGTGTTGGTCTAGTTGCTTTCCCACTTGGATGACGGGTGATCATTCTTGGATTTGTCTTGTAGCCTCATAGATGTCATCGGCCTACAAGATAGACTTTCAATAATGGAATCAAAAGAGCGACACTCAAGGGATGCTAAGGAAGAAGATACAACATTCATTAATGAAATTAAAGAAGTTGTACACAAATAGCATATGGTTGGTGATCCATCTCCATGTTCCATCAAGGCACTTGTTCTAAAGACAAGGCTCTAAATGAGGCACACATGAATCATATGGAATTACAACAAGAACTTGCCAGCATGAAAGTAACCCATCGGGGATGAAAAAGACTCAACAACTTGCAAGATGAAAAATTAGCAATCACCCAAGAGTTAGTAGTTAGCAAAGTTAGTGGTTAACTAGTCATGTTAGAAGAAGTTAGCTAGCCATAAGAAAAGAAAAGCAAAGCATGAATAAAAGTGCAATGAAAGTAAAGCTAGAATTAAAGAAAGCAAGTAAATACTAGAAAATGCAATAGAAGAGAAAAGAGAATGGATTAATCCTTGCTTCACAAGTTGTCACCCCTTGGTTTACACAAGCTTTCTCTCTCTTACAATCTCTTTCTTTGCAGAATTTCTAGGGAGGAAGAAGAAGACCTAGAGCACTAAAATCCTGGAAAAAACTATAAAATACAAACTCTATCCTCTAATCTCTCCTCTCTCCTCCTCCTCCTTTTGCGAAGGCCCTGGTGGTGTATTTATAGCCTCAGAGAGAAGCCTCTAGAACCCAGGTTGTTGGAGAGAATATCGGGCTCAACGGCCTTGTAACTGTCGCAGAACCGCGGCAAAAGCCATGGAATCGCGACAGAATCTTGGCCGTTGAGGCCGAGATTTCTGGTGCGAGTTTGTTACAGGTTGTTAGCCACGTGGACCTTCTGGAAGTCTGACTTGGCGCGTGGATTTCTCCAGATCCTGAGCCCAACCTTTGGGCTCTCTTTTGGGCTTTGATTTATTTTCCTTTAATTCTTGATAATTAAAGGGATTTTGGGCCTTTTCTCTATTAGAATATGGACCTGCAAAAATAGAGAGAAAAAGATTAAAAAATCACATTTTTATTTACAATATGCATGGTATGGATGTGGTAAAATATGCAGAAATGAATAACAATCACACCCCCATACCTAGCTTTTGCTCGTCCTCGAGCAAAAAAGAAAGAAAAAGAAAATTCTAACTAGATTATTACACCACTTTCGTAGGTGACACGATTGCACTGAGCACGTGCAACAAGCCGTTAAACCTCTAGGTTACCCTAGAGGAGGAGTATTGTCTCCTGAGGGTTTTCAGCGGATTGCACCCACAAAATCTGTAAAGAAAAATAAAAGGGTTAGTGAAAATTTTGATCCATGTTTTAAAGATTCTCACTTAAGTTATAGGTTTCAGGTTACCCTAAACTTGTCATTCCTTTTATAAGCGTCTATTTGGAGTTTTGTTTTCATCTTAGGTTAAGTTTTTAGGGAAAAGATCAAAAACCGGATTTTGCATCAATCCTAAGATATATACATCTATAAATATGAAGGATCTTTCTTAGACTAAGTTCATTTATTTACTAATATATATAACATTTTTTTTATTTTTTTTATATACAATATTTATTTATTTACATTTCCTTAGCATCCTTAGACTTTCTAATTTACCCTTGTAACGAGCCTCTTACCGATGACTCCCAAACCAGACGGTCTTAGGGCACCAGATGAGAAAACATCCCTAGGGTTAGAGGACTCGAGTAAAAAGGCCACGAAGGAATTTAAGGACTTAACCACCTTTAGGCGTGATTAGCAATGCTTCTTGAGACACGACTAACCAGCTTAATTAGTGGCTAAGTAATTATTATTTATTTATATACATATTTATTTTTATTTTTTTCTTTTTCTATTTTTTTATTATATATATATGTAAATAAAGTCACAAAGTCTTTGATTAATCCTTCAATATGTTTAATGTATATATCCTAAAGAAAGAATTAAAATCTAGTAATTTTTCTAATCCTTTATTACTTAACCTAAAAATCTAACAAAACTCCTCTTTTCGACTTATAATTAGAAATCTTAGTTTAGAGCTTCCTTAATCCCTAAAGTTAAGTTTGATTCTTTAAACATGGATCAAGAATTTCTCTTTTTTTTATAATTTTTTTTACACGAAAATAGAAAATCTACAAAGAAAGGTAAAATTTAAAAGAAATAAAAACCTAAAAAGAAAGTGAAAATCCTAAAATAAAATAAAAAGCCTAAAAAGAAAATGAAAAATCTTAGGTTAGCATCTACCCCCCATACCTATCTCATGCATTGTCCCCAATGTATGCAAGATGAAATGATGCATGAAATAGGTAAAGGTATAAAGCTACTCCCTCCGTCGCTTTGGACCAGCAGTGGTGCTAGGTCCAGCCGACTGTGATCGTCTCAGCGCACCTTCGATACTATCCAACCTAGAGGATTGCTCCTCTACCTTCTTCCTAAGACGAACCTGCCCCCGAAAGTGAAAAACACCTAGAGGGGGGGTGAATAGGTGTAATTGCTAATCTAAGAAACTCAATGCAAACTAAGTGCTCTAAATGCGGAAGCTAATGTAAATGTTGCACAAACTAATACAATACAACAAGTGTAGCCGAATTCCCCTTGCGAGGCTCTGGACTAACTCCTCTTGATTCCCCTTGAAATGGGTTGAGGCGCTATGTGAAGCTCTTGTTGGATGAGTACAAGTTAGGCACACACACACAAGCAATCCAAGCAATATGAAATACACACAATCAAGCCAAGCATATAATAGATATGACAATAAGAAATGCAAGGCACAACACAAGCAATATATGATATGAATGAATCAATGCTCAACACAAGCAAGTATGATATGATGATGAGTATGATGCTTTGCACAATTATAAGAGAGAGAGTTAGAGAGACAATGGGAGCAATCGCAAACACCAAGATTTGTTTCGAGGTTCGAGCACCTTGCTCTACATCCCCGCCTACACCACCGTGTAGGATTTCCACTATCTCAACTCCCACCGAGGGAACCTCTACCGAAGAGGATTTCTTACAACTCTAGGAGTACCAAACTCCTCTCTCAAACAACAACCTCCTCACAACCGAGGGGTTAGGCCCGTAGCCAATACAACAACCAATCCACACACCTCTACCGAAGAGGCTCACAACCAAACTCCACCTCTACCTAAGAGGGAGCAAACCAATACCACTCCGATCACCTCTACCGAAGAGGGATACAACAAATAAAGGAGGGTTTACAACAATGAGGTTTACAACAAACAACCTCAAACACTTCTCTTTCTTTTTCTCTTATCTTTTTCCACAAAAACAAGATCCTAATAGTTTAGGATAGAAAATATAGCTCAAGTGTGGAAAACTAGGTGTTTGGAAAACTAGCAACAAAGAAAATCACTTGGGAAAATCCTTCCAAAAGATATAGAATGAAAACCAAGACAAATCTCCCAAAATATTCTTTTCTTAATTTTTCCAAAACCTAAAACAATAAAGATTGAAGAATTAAAGCCCAAACACTTTTGAAAACTTGTTTTAAAACCTCTAGAAATCAGAAATTTTTCTCCTTAAAAAACTTGGCCAAAATCCCCAAAGAGATGGGGTTTATATAGCCCCTATACAAAACTAGCCGTTAGGCTGAGTTGGCAGTCTGACAGACTGCCGGTCGACCGGCCCGGTCGACCGCCAACGGTCAAAAATGTGACCGTTGGGCAATAGCGGTCGACCGGCCCGGTCGACCGATAAAACCCGAGAGCAGAGCTCTCAACTCGGTCGACCGTCCCGGTCGACCGTGTCTGTGCCTAACAGACGTGCACGTCTGTGCACATCGGTCGACCGGCCCGGTCGACCGGCCCTTGGTGCGGTCGACCAGTCCGTCGGCCGACCAGCCTGTCAGCACAAAACCAGGTCAGAAAAATTTGGAAAATATTTTCTAAAAAAAATCTTTTATCTCTTTTAAAAATACCATAAAAATTGTTTTATCATTTTATGTTGAAACATAAACATGTGATAAAAATTTCAAGACAATATATCAACATATCAATTCATTTTTGTGTCTTGCCAATTTTATCAAAAACAAAACTTGTATTTTATCAAACTAGAATTTTCCAAAACATGAATAGGATAGTCAAAATAAGTTTGTCTAGCAAGTTTAAAGCATGTATGTATATCTAGAACATATCTAATATACATAGGTATAAGGTAAACTTGTTTGATCTATTATTCATGAAAACCAAAACCAAATCATGAAACGTGTGTTTTGTGCACTTGAGCATATCAACTAAACTAAGCTTTACAAATATGGATCTAAAACACAAACTCTAAACTAGATACCTAAGTCTTCTTGACGATCTTCATCTTCAAGTAGACTCGGTCCAAACTCCGTGATTCTCCAAGTGCAAAGGTATGATCTTTAAGCTTTGGCACCGGAATCATCATGAATAGCTTCTAATCATCTTGTTGAAGCTAATCACCAACCTAATATCCTGTTAATGATCTGAAACTTAGAAACACAAGAATATTAGTAAATATAACTACATGAGTTGATCATCATCAAAACTAGAGTGGAAGGCCATTGGGCCAACAATCTCCCCCTTTTTGATGATGACAAAACTCATGGAGTTATATATGCATGGATTAAAGATAAGCTTCAAGGAAGCTCCCCCTTAACTCATGCATAGGGATAAACAATAAATATATGCAATGAATATTAAACATGAAACATGCATATGCATAAACAATAAATGGTTCTAGATATCAAATGGAATATTCAAAACAAATAAGCTCTAGATACTAATTACAAAGCAAACTCTATAAATCAATTAAACTTAATATTCTTGAGATTAAAACATAATATATGCATAAACATAAGCATGCATATAAAACACAAATACTTCTCCCCCTTTTTGTCAATCATCAACAAAGGGGTAAACAATCAAAACCATAGATAAAATGAGGGGTAAAAATCTTTCTCCCCCTTTTTGTCAATCAAAACAATGCAAACAATGTTCTCCCCCTTTTTGTCTAAAACAAAAAACAAAATCAATAAGGGGTGACTACAAACATGATATCAATTAAAAATATGTCAATGAAGCATCTTGATACCAATAAACAAGAATCAATATATGTTATATGCTATATACATTCATGAAGAGGAAGACGCTAAGTTAGCTTCCCTACACATATGCATTACATGAAGAAGGGATGACAAGCCCCAATTCACATAACACATATTATGTAATGCATAAGAGGAGATGTGAAGCTCCCCCTACACATGTATATCATATAAAGAAGAGTTGTCAAGCTCCTCAATTTATAATATACTCAACATGAATCTATATGTAAGAGAGATGTTAAGCTCTCCTTGCATATAGGAAATACAAATCAAAACTTTGAATATTTTCTTTAAACAAAATTTTGAAAATACCAATTGTAATTAAACATAACAAATTACCAATTGTAAAACAACATAACAAATTTTGAATTTCTTAAATATGATACCAATTGTAAATATTTTACCAATTGAAAAGATTTTACATAGAAACATTGATACCAATTGTAAGAATTGTTCATTTTAAAACATATAAACAACTTTTAATCATAAAGTGTGGGAGTACAAATACCAATTGAATACAAAATCATATTTTCTCCCCCTTTATGAAATACAAACTAAAGTCATGCATAGTCTTGATAACAATTTAAAAGTAATCAATTTAAACAAAATTGAAACTCAAGCACTAGCATAAACACAAACATATATATGTATGAAAATAGATACCAATAGAAATTGATATACTTGGAATTTAAAGCATACATACATACAAAACATATATGATTATACAAGAAGATCAAAATGATACCATTGAAAGAGTTCAATGATACCAATTGACATAACAATAAGTTCAAGTGTATACATCATATTATCTACCACCCAATCATAATTCAAGTTTTAAAGATTTTCAATTTAGGGCATACATGAACATGATCTCCCATCCTACCGCCCTTAGATGGTAGGGGTTTTCAAAAATAGATTTGAAAATATAGCTTAGTTTGAAAATCACTACCAATTGAAGAACATCGCAATTAGTTAAATGGAAAACTTGTTAACTAGTACGAAATCCTTCAAGTAAGGAATAAAACAAAATTGTTTTTCATAAACATGAAATTCACATCATATCAAACACTCAAGTTCAATTAGGCATAAATAAGACTCATGAAAACAAAACATGAGCAAGCAATAGATGTGAGTGTACAAATAAAATATGAAGATCATAAATATGAAAATTAGACAATAAGCTCAATTATTCTTTAAAACACGAAAATCATCAAAGCTATCTAATCTTCAAGGCATATGTATGTCTAATACAAACTAAAGTATACATACATATCCAAAACATAACGAGTCCACAAAATATATGCATGAAGGCACGTGGCTCAAAAAGGATACTCATGTATAGTCAATAGTTTAGATAAGATAGACATATACATGAAGTTAAATATTGACACATAAACATGAAACATGTAAGGCTAAATTTTCATCAAAGCAATTTTCATTTCAAGGTATATGTATGATTTGTCAACACAAGAAGTATACATAGATATCCCTAAACACAATTTGAGTCCATAATATAGATTTGCATGAAAGGCAAATGACTCACGGGGTATACATGTATATCTTAAAGTTTGGCAATACTAACGTATACATGAAGTGAAACACACAATCATAAAACAAATCCAAAAATGGAATACAAGTTTGAAATGTATGAATCATCAAAACTAGACTATACTAACACATCTAATGGGTTCAAATAAGCAATCAAGCCCAAACATATATAGATTTATTTGTGGCCCACTATATGTACAAGTATAATTCCTAGTCTTAATGAAAACTAACATCTAAACAAGTAATCTTAACAAGAAGCATCAAAACAAATATGAAAATCATCATGATAAACCTAAAACATGACTACTATGTAAATTCACATGTATTAGATTCATGATGTACATTATAGCTAAACAAACGGTGAGAACACTAAATATGAATTCATATAGGCATATGTGTGTCTCAAATACTATATATGTATGTCAAGGATCTAATAAACATGGAATGAACATACTAATCCATAGACATCAAAACATGCTACAAACAAAGAATGTTAAAAGCATGTAAAACAATAAATAGGAGTAATGGATAGTTACCAAAACCGAAGAAGCAACTTTCCTTGTCTCCAATACATGGTGGTCATCTCCACCAACCTTCCCTTGAAAGTGATGCATCCATTTGATTTCCTTTAAGTCCGGAACGCATCCACTCCAAGGTGTCATCACTCTCACGTCATGTGAGAGCCCACACCTACATCAAAAATAATAGGAGGGGTGGTCTTTGGTACCCATACTCTTTTGGGTCCATGGGGTTTAGTCCCTTCTCTAACCCAAACAAATTTCTTTGCTAAATTTGAAACATGTAAACGATCATAGCAAATTTAGCAAGATGGCCTTTTCGACCACAATGTGTACATGTGTACACATGAGCATACATGGTGTGATGGTGTTCGTGAGGAGCATGTGTATGCCGTGGAGGGTGTGCATGCATAAAGGATGGAACTTGTTTCTTTCGAACCAAGGTTTCCAACCGATTGTGGTTCAAGGCACATTGGCTCATAGTGGAGCCCAAACAATCAACCTTCTTCTTAAGCAAACAAATATCATCATTAATCTTAGAATAAGAAGTGTGGCATGCAATAGGTGAAGTGTGTGATACTACCCTAGCATGGCAAACATGTGCATCAATCTTATTTTGCAAACAATGTTTTTCTTTAAACACACATCTAAATCATTTGAAATAGAAATAATTTTGTTTTTCAAAGCAACATTCTCTTTTAAAAACAAAATCAATTTTAGAAGACATATTTTCATTTTTCTTCAAAAGAGTTTCACAATCATTTTTAGACTTTAAAAATTTATTTTCTTTAAAGCAAGTTCCAATTGAGATCTCAATGAATCCCTTTCATTATAGGCCTCAACTTTCTCTTGCAAAACACAATCAAGTCTAGAATGCAAACATCTATTTTCTTTTTCAATATCTAGACTTTTCTTTTTCAACACGTTATATTTTTCTATTAACTTTTCACACACAATAGATAGTTCTTCATTTAAGGCATGGGGATCAACATAATCATTTGAAGAACTAGCACAATCATTACTATCTAGGTGGGATTCCGAATGTACCTCAAGGAGTCATTTCCTTGGACCATGAAGCATTGTGGATCGGATTCTCCACTAGATTCCTCTGCTTGAATTTGAACTTGAAGCTCCGAGGTGGTGGTGGTTGTCAATTTGTTCCACACTGCAAAGGCGGAATCAAAGTTAGAACACATAAGAGATAATCTTTAGGAAGAGTGCTTCTAATGGCCTCTAGGGCTTGTGCATTGGCCCCTATATGATTACCATCACCAAGATAACATCTCTTGGTGGCGGCAAGGAAAGACATGCAAACCTAGGGTCTTTAGGTACATGGACATCCTATACTTCCAAACATCAACGTTGGAAGGGTCAAAGCTAGGAGGGGTCATGAAGTCCATGGTAAACTATATATGAATGTGCAAACAATCAAATGCAAATGAGATTAGCAAGTAAATGGATCACTCCTAGGATGTTAAGCCTAAGTATCAGGAGCACTAGCTCTGATACCAATTGAAAAACACCTAGAGGGGGGGTGAATAGGTGTAATTGCTAATCTAAGAAACTCAATGCAAACTAAGTGCGCTAAATGCGAAAGCTAATGCAAATGTTGCACAAACTAATACAATACAACAAGTGTAGCCGAATTCCCCTTGCGAGGCTCTGGACTAACTCCTCTTGATTCCCCTTGAAATGGGTTGAGGCGCTATGTGAAGCTCTTGTTGGATGAGTACAAGTTAGGCACACACACAAGCAATCCAAGCAATATGAAATACACACAATCAAGCCAAGCATATAATAGATATGACAATAAGAAATGCAAGGCACAACACAAGCAATATATGATATGAATGAATCAATGCTCAACACAAGCAAGTATGATATGATGATGAGTATGATGCTTTGCACAATTATAAAGAGAGAGTTAGAGAGACAATGGGAGCAATCGCAAACACTAAGATTTGTTTCGAGGTTCGAGCACCTTGCTCTACATCCCCGCCTACACCACCGTGTAGGATTTCCACTATCTCAACTCCCACCGGGGAACCTCTACCGAAGAGGATTTCTTACAACTCTAGGAGTACCAAACTCCTCTCTCAAACAACAACCTCCTCACAACCGAGGGGTTAGGCCCGTAGCCAATACAACAACCAATCCACACACCTCTACCGAAGAGGCTCACAACCAACTCCACCTCTACCTAAGAGGGAGCAAACCAATACCACTCCGATCACCTCTACCGAAGAGGGATACAACAAATAAAGGAGGGTTTACAACAATGAGGTTTACAACAAACAACCTCAAACACTTCTCTTTCTTTTTCTCTTATCTTTTTCCACAAAACAAGATCCTAATAGTTTAGGATAGAAAATATAGCTCAAGTGTGGAAAACTAGGTGTTTAGAAAACTAGCAACAAAGAAAATCACTTGGAAAAATCCTTCCAAAAGATATAGAATGAAAACCAAGACAAATCTCCCAAAATATTCTTTTCTTTGATTTTTCCAAAACCTAAAACAATAAAGATTGAAGAATTAAAGCCCCAAATACTTTTGAAAACTTGTTTTAAAACCTCTAGAAATCAGAAATTTTTCTCCTTAAAAAACTTGGCCAAAATCCCCAAAGAGATGGGGTTTATATAGCCCCTATACAAAACTAGCCGTTAGGCTGAGTTGGCAGTCTGACAGACTGCCGGTCGACCGGCCCGGTCGACCGCCAACGTCAAAATGTGACCGTTGGGCAATAGCGGTCGACCGGCCCGGTCGACCGATAAAACCCGAGAGCAGAGCTCTCAACTCGGTCGACCGTCCCGGTCGACCGTGTCTGTGCCTAACAGACGTGCACGTCTGTGCACATCGGTCGACCGGCCCGGTCGACCGGCCCTTGGTGCGGTCGACCGGTCCGGTCGGCCGACCAGCCTGTCAGCACAAAACCAGGTCAGAAAAATTTGGAAAAATATTTTCTAAAAAAAATCTTTTTCTCTTTTAAAAATACCATAAAAATTGTTTTATCATTTTATGTTGAAACATAAACATGTGATAAAATTTCAAGACAATATATCAACATATCAATTCATTTTTGTGTCTTGCCAATTTTATCAAAAACAAAACTTGTATTTTATCAAACTAGAATTTTCCAAAACATGAATAGGATAGTCAAAATAAGTTTGTCTAGCAAGTTTAAAGCATGTATGTATATCTAGAACATATCTAATATACATAGGTATAAGGTAAACTTGTTTTTGATCTATTATTCATGAAACTAAAAACCAAATCATGAAACGTGTGTGTTTTGTGCACTTGAGCATATCAACTAAACTAAGTTTTACAAATATGGATCTAAAACACAAACTCTAAACTAGATACCTAAGTCTTCTTGACGATCTTCATCTTCAAGTAGACTCGGTCCAAACTCCGTGATTCTCCAAGTGCAAAGGTATGATCTTTAAGCTTTGGCACCGGAATCATCATGAATAGCTTCTAATCATCTTGTTGAAGCTAATCACCAACCTAATATCCTGTTAATGATCTGAAACTTAGAAACACAAGAATATTAGTAAACATAACTACATGAGTTGATCATCATCAAAACTAGAGTGGAAGGCCATTGGGCCAACAGAAAGATCTTCTTCATGCCCCGCCAGATGGTGGACATGAAGGCACGTGAATCAGATGGGGGGTCCTGCCTCAAAATTGCGGCTCATCTTCTTCCTCTAAGCTTTCCTCCGAAGAGGACTCCACTAGTATATCTTCGGGTTGGACACTAGGTGTCCAAACCGCGTGCAAACAACTGTTATATGAACTGGTGGGTCTCTCTGCAGTAACAAGCACTCGGTCAAAAGAATCAAAGACATCGTCCGGTAGGAAGGTCCTACACAGACGTGTAATCAGAATGGGATGGGAATATTTGGCACCCCGAGTGCGGGAGGAATTGGTAAGGATTGCGTGGAAGATGGCCTTATTTAAACAAACCATGTGTTGCCGAGTCATCAAATCATGAATTACTTGCAACACTGGTCTGTTAAAGGATGTGGCATGTTCAAGCCCTAAAATGTTGCGTTGGATCCAGCGTCCAACGCAGTGCACATTTCTAAAGGTGTGTTGGCTTTGAGCCCACGGTCCTGCTCTGTGCAACGAGCCCCCATGATTGTAATGTAGTCTATCAGTGGCAGGGGGTCGCTATGATGGGGGTGACTTGGGACATTAGTAATTTCCTCAAGGAGAGGAATTGTGATAAAGATGTCCCCTAACGGCATATGGACTACGAATTGATACGTCTCATAACTAACAGATGCATGATCGAGTGCATTATAAAATGTAGTGACTAAATCAGGACAGTAATATGCATCATTTTCACTGTTATCATATACCAGAGAATACCAATTCCATGCATGTAATCGATCACAAATATGTGTCCATACCCCCCATGATCATTCAGAATTTTTGAAAAATCTTTTTCCACAAACAGATTTGGGGCCATGTGTAATAGTGTAAATTAAAGCAATGGATCAAGAGATGAAAGATCAAACCACCCCCGGAGTTCGTGGGGGAAATCCAAAGTCAGGTGTTCAGAGACACAGGTGACAGATTCTGGAAGAGGTGGTACTGGATCGGCCACCAGAGAAAGGAATCGATCGGCCAGAAATTTTACAGCGCTCCAGATGTGGCAGGAAAGCCGCAGATGCGCGGCAAATGTCGCGGGAATGCGGCAGACAAAGGGTTTCTGTGGAAGAGGAAAAAAACTGAAGGCGGCGCTTGAGGAGAGGAGTTAAGATCTGAGGGTTAATTTGCGTTTGAGGGAGGAGAGGTAGGTGAAGAGAATATTTATAGGAGGGAATTAGAATGAGATTTCCAACTTTAGCCCTAGGTTAAAAGTGAATTTACAAGCCTAGGGATATGGAATCTTGAAAATGAGTTTGACCCTAGGGAAGAGATGTAGAGACCTAGGAATTTTGAATTTGAAAAGTTGTGAAACTCCTTTAAGCACATAAGTCCCTCATTTTTTTTATTTCTTTTTTTTATTTACAAAAGTGTGCAAAAGAATTATTTACAAGAAATATTTACAAGTGTGTCCAGTGCCTAGGCTATTCTTTTGGTCTTTTCCCCCTGGCCCGTTTCCCATCGTTCCAGTGTGTTTGTTTGCGCGAGCTTGGTTGGGAAACGAGTTCAATTACTTTCTTAGCCCTAGGCATCTCCAGCTTCAATTTCTCACTGTTATTCATCCGCATTTCACCACAATGTTCCCTAAAGAATTCCTTATCACCACTTTCACTCTGAATCTCATTACTTCTAATGTTAAGGAATTTCAGCTCCTCTCCATACAACTCTTCAAAACTCAGGTCAACATTTTCCTTAGGAAGTGTATAATCAGTTAACCTACCCCGAGTTGGCTCATCCAGACACATGAGCTCATCAGCGAAAAGGTCTTCAAGGATATGTCAATTGGAGGTTCTTGAACTATATCTTCTTGGGATACAGTCACAGTTGGCTCAGTGAAAGTGAAAATATCCAAATCGACTTTCCCCTTTTGAAAGGGTACTCGGACAGTAGGATTTTCCATTTTAAGAGAATCACAAAATTGTGACTCATCTTGTGAATCTTCACTTACTTCCTCACAATTATCTTTAACAAGCTGACCTCGAATGTTTGATCTTTTGTCTTACGAGGCTGTGTGTGGAAGACATTTAGTTCATGAGTCATGTTACCAAAGGTAACCTCATTGATCCATTCTGGTAATTGATTATGGCATTTGCTGTAGCCAGGAATGGTCGTCTCAAAATGACAGGAGTTTGAGCCCTTTGATTAGTGTTAGACACAGGTTGTGTCTCAAGAATTACAAAATCCACAGGGTAAATGAACTCCCCACTCTGACAAGGACATCGTGAACTTCCCCCTTAGGTTTCTTGATAGAGCGATCAGCCAATTGTATTGTCATTTGGGTAGGGCGGAGATCACCTAACCCTAATTGTTGGTACGCAGACAAAGGTAGAAGATTGATGCTGGCCCCTAAATCCAGTAGTGTCCTATTGATGGTAGTCTGTCCTATGATGCATGAAATGGTGGGGCTCCCTGGGTCTTTGTATTTTACAGGAGTTGGACCAGTAAGCAACTCCCTGATGGTTGATGCTAGGAAGACTTTCTTAGGGACTTGTTTTTCCTCTTCTTAGTGCACATTTCCTTCAAGAATTTGGCATATGATGGCACTTGTTGTATGGCATCAAGAAGAGGGACATTGATTTGGACCTTGTTGAAACATTTCTTTTATCTTCTCCATGTGCATTTGACTTGTGATTTGTAAGCCTATTTGGAAATGGTACACTAGGCTTATAAGGTTGCTCATCTACCTTTTCTTTACCCTTGGCTTTTGAAGTGGATGGCTCTATACTAGAGGATGGTTTGTCAGAAGCTAGTTGCATTAGGACAGGAGGTGTTGGCTTTGGTACTGGATGAGATGATTGACTAGAAACCTCATTGTCTATCTGTTTTCCAGATCTCAGGGTATGAATAGCATGACAATGACTTGGGCCCGTGTCTTCATGTTTGGGATTTGGCAATGGCTAGCTTGGTAACAGTCCTTTTTTGTCTCTCATTTACTGAATTAGCCAATTGCCTAATTTGGACCTGAACTTTATTCATATCCTGATGATAGTTTCTTTGTAAAGGTTTTAACATTTTCCTCAACTCCGATATTTCTGAATCATTCTGGGTGATGTTGAAGATATGGAGACTGGAAATGTGTTTGGTAGTGTGGTGGACTTTGATAAGGTTGTGACTGTGGTGGACTTTGAGATGGATGAAAATTCGGTGCATTACGATTGAAACTGGATGGGTGAGACTGAGCATTATATGGATGTGGAATTGGTGGCCTATGATGCTCAGGACCAGACTAACTCCACAAAAATTTGGATGGTTTCGCCATCCCGAATTGTATGTGTTGGAATATGGATTGTGAGGGGGTCTGGTAAAAAACTGCATTCGTGTTCTCCTGATTGATTTGGGGCTGATACAAAAGGACACTCCTTAAAAACATGGTTGTGATCATGACAGTAGGTGCAACCTGGTTTGATCAGAGGTGATGGGTTGACCTGATTGACCACAGAATTTTCCCTTGACTCAAGCAGTTCTATCCTCTTCATCAATTGTGTGATCTTGACTTCCGCAGCTATAGAGGATTCTATGGAGTGCATACCAGTTCTGGAAGTGGTGGAAGTGGGTTTATCAGGGCATGACTCCCACTGAATCGTTTTCTCAGCTAAGGCTTCAAAGAGATTCCACCCTTGATTCTCATCTTTCTTCTTCAAAAATTCCCCTTGGCACATGGATTCAAGGAGTGTTTTCATTTGATAGTCAAGTCCGTCATAGATAATTTGGCACTGACGCCATTTCTCTATGCCGTGATGTGGACATAAGGCTAGAAGATCTTTGAAACGCTCAAAATACTTCCAGAAAGGTTCGTGTGATTCCTGCTTGAATTGCATGATATTCTTTCGCATGAGGGCTGTTTTGTGGATGGGATAGAATTTCTTAAGAAAGACTTTTACAAAATCATCCCCATGAAGATATTGAACTGACGGGAAGATTGTAAAGCCATTTCTTAGCAATGTCCTTAAGTGCAAACGGTATGAACTTAACCTAACAGCATCCTCGGTTAGTTGAGAAATTCTCATCATTAAACATACTTCTTCAAACTCTTGAATGAAGAAAATACGCGTCCTCAGACTCTAGACCATGAAATCGGGAAGTGTATTAATGATTGCGGTTTCAGCTCGAAGTGATTTCCATTGGGTTCAGGGAGAAGAATGCATGATGGCAGGGAAGTGCGAATCGAATAGAATCGATCTTGAAGTGAAACGTTGTTTTTCCATTGTGTCAAGTGGTTGTGCAAGTGTAGAAAGTCTAACAAGTCTCGCAGAATTTGGATCACGGAACCACTCTTGCATATACAGTCACAAACAACGTGCACCGATCACACCAACGAAAAACAAAAATGAAAATAACAAACAATAAAAGAAAAATCAATCCAAGCTATCTAGGATTCCTGGACCTAGACGACTCCTAACTGATTAGACTGTCCACGGGAGGTTTAGTGTAGACTTTGACCACAAGCTAATCAGCCAGGTCAGGGCAAGGTTGTTGGGAGGTTTTCCGTCAAAGACGTTCCTTAATTAAGTAACCACCAACCTTCGGGCTTTCGGCCCTCAATCCCTTTCCTAGACACTGATTTTACAAAAGTCAATTTCCACACTTTTCCCCCTTAGGATAATCTCCTAAGTGAGTCCGAATGTCCCTAGGGCCCGTCTATCAAATTTTATTACAAGCTTGGGATTGTGAGTGCTTGGAAAATGATTTTCGGGCTAAGGAAAGGGTGATGAATCCCCCACCTTAACTTATTTATGGGTGATGCCCTTAAAATCAGTTTGGTGCAAGTGTACAGTTATAAACAAACAAGATTCACTCAAAGCTATAAAAATCAAACAAGGAGTGAGTCCTAGTCAATATGCAATGCACACGTACCTTGCATCCAGCACTCTTCAACAGTAAAGTAAAAGAATTGAAAAGACACGTGCCTAGAAATGCAAATGTCTAATCAATTTTTAACTTTGCAACCAATTTTTTACTGTTGATTATTAGCAGGCATAAGGTGAAGCATACAAGAATTTAAGTATTGCAGCAGCTGTATTTTGCAGAGCAAGCAACCCTGCAGAAATTTGGGCAGTAGTTCACTCCTCCTTGCCGCGGATCCGCGGCTTTGGGCCGTGGAATCGCGGCAATTCAAGGGCAACTGGTTTCTGCTTTCAAGAGCAGAAGCCCAGAGCCACTTATATGTCACTGCAATGCAAATTTTTCTGTTCTCTTCCTTCACTTGTAACCTGCAACAGAGAAGAAGATTCGTTTAATTCCTTCACTTGAAATCAAACCGTTGCTCTCCCCGGCAACGGCGCCAAAAATTTGATTAGGAAAAGGATAGTGTGGTAGATTGCACAGATTTTCAATAAAAGAATAAGGTTTAGAGTCAACCTTAAGTGCTTTGATCACTCCACATGTATTTAAAACTTTTAATGTACCCTTTCCAAATCTCCGTGTAGCATAGGGCTATACGAGTCGATTCCTCAGGAGAGCTTGCGATGGAAGCGTTACGGTTCGAAGTGAAGATAGAAAACGAAGATTCTTCTCTGTCTTAAAGAATGAAAAAAAAAAAAACATGGAAAAGAAATGAAAGAATCGGTGGATTTGTGCATGATGGAAAATGAAATGAAAAGAAATTGAAAATAAGATTTGCTTGGAAAGGAAACTAAAAGAAAGAAAACTTTGTAAATTTTAAGATGGAGAAAACCATGACTAGCTAATCTTACTAATTTGCTAAACTTACTAAACTCCGTGATGGTGATGCGTGCCTCATTTTGATTCATCGGCATATGTTTGTCTTGCGTGTTGGTCTAGTTCCTTTCCCACTTGGATGACGGGTGATCATTCTTGATTTGTCTTGTAGCCTCATAGATGTCATCGGCCTACAAGATAGACTTTCAATAATGGATCAAAAGAGCGACACTCAAGGGATGCTAAGGAGAAGATACAACATTCATTAATGAAATTAAAGAAGTTGTACAACAAATAGCATATGGTTGGTGATCCATCTCCATGTTCCATCAAGGCACTTGTTCTAAAGACAAGGCTCTAAATGAGGCACACATGAATCATATGGAATTACAACAAGAACTTGCCAAGCATGAAAGTAACCCATCGGGGATGAAAGAGACTCAACAACTTGCAAGATAAAAAATTAGCAATCACCCAAAAGTTAGTAGTTAGCAAAGTTAGTGGTTAACTAGTCATGTTAGAAGAGTTAGCTAGCCATAAGAAAAGAAAAGCAAAGCATGAATAAAAGTGCAATGAAGTAAAGCTAGAATTAAAGAAAGCAAGTAAATACTAGAAAATGCAATAGAAGAGAAGAGAATGGATTAATCCTTACTTCACAAGTTGTCACCCCTTGGTTTACACAAGCTTTCTCTCTCTTACAATCTCTTTCTTTGCAGAATTTCTAGGGAGGAAGAAGAAGACCTAGAGCACTAAAATCCTGGAAAAAACCTATAAAATACAAACTCTATCCTCTAATCTCTCCTCTCTCCTCCTCCTCCTCCTTTTGCGAAGGCCCTGGTAGTGTATTTATAGCCTCAGAGAGAAGCCTCTAGAACCCAGGTTGTTGGAGAAATCTCGGGCTCAACGGCTTTGTAACTGCCGCAGAATCGCGGCAAAAGCCGTGGAATCGCGGCAGAATCTTGGCCGTTGAGGCCGAGATTTCTGGTGCGAGTTTGTTCAGGTTGTTAGCCACGTGGACCTTCTGGAAGTCTGACTTGGCGCGTGGATTTCTCCAGATCCTGAGCCCAACCTTTGGGCTCTCTTTTGGGCTTTGATATATTTTCCTTTAATTCTTGATAATTAAGGGATTTTGGGCCTTTTCTCTATTAGAATATGGACCTGCAAAAATAGAGAGAAAAAGATTAAAAAATCACATTTTTAAAAATAGAGAGAAAAAGATTAAAAAATCACATTTTTATTTACAATATGCATGGTATGGATGTGGTAAAATATGCAGAAATGAATAACAATCAATTGGTGAAAACTGGTCTTCAGCTCGTCCGTCACTTGTCTTTTGTAAATGTCAACAAGTTTAGACATTGTTCGAACCAATAAGAATCTTGTCTTTTTTAAGTGTCAACAGGCGTAAGGGATCTTTTTTGCCAATAATATCCAAGTCTTTGGAGTCGATCTCCAAGTTTTGGATCAGGTTGGTGAGCTTCATACATACGGTTATGAGCCTCTTTGAGTGTTTCCTGTGCTCTTTATGTGACAAACAACGGAGGAGGATTCCATCATGCGATCAGTGATAAAACATTCTTGTGATCGCATTATAGTAGAATTTAAGGACTTTTCTTTTAATGTCAGCCACCTCTTTAGGTCATCAGGCAAAATGTCATACAATGCGTAGTCGATATATGAGATCGCCAATCCCTGAGCTCTGGACCTGTCGAAGTCTCTAGAGTTTCTTTGACTTGAAGGTTCCATGCTGGAATTTGATCACTTTTGAGGGCGAGTTTCGGACAGTACAAATCATGGTTGTAGACGAGTACTTTCTCTGCCCCTCCAGCTGGAAGAGCCAAGAGGCAGTGAGGGACGCCAGTGCATCTGCATGCGCATTTTGCTGGCGAGGTACATGATCG
>JAVJIF010022118.1:0-62087 GCA_038442645.1 Agave tequilana
TTTAAACGGGACGGGTCAATTCGGGTTGACCCGCCCCTACACGGGCGGGTCCGCGTTGACCAGCAACCGCCCTGTGCGACTCAAATGGGTCGCACGGGGCGGGTTGAAGCGGAGTGACCCGCCCCATTAGCCATCCCTACATGGAGGTCTCATTCTAAAGGTAATCTTTTTCATCTAGAAGTTATGTTATAATTCCAACCCTAAATAAACGGGTGTCAGTCACGTTATGTTGACTCTAAATAGACCTGATAATAATCAGGTCTGATTATTAAATATTTAGTTCTAAGAACACTGAACTGGCTAAATTCAAATGTCAAACACAATTAAATAAGTCAAATCAAAGTAATAAAAAGATGCGAGGATAGAAAAACTGTCACTAACATCAAACTTTATTAGTAAAAATCATAACTTTATGTGGTATAGGGAAAAATTTTGAACTTCATATATATCTCAACTAAATGGGTTGTAAACCACTTTAATAGTTGTAAGTAGGTTAAATAGTTACGTTTCAAACCACAAATAACCCAATTAATAAACGATTTAGGAAAGCCGACCTGTTTACGACCCAAACCCATGCATGCTTGACCTAACGCGTGACAATTATTGGCTGGTCGTGATCACTAATCCTGCTCAATATTATCTCAATTGTAAGTCAATCATGTTCTATAAAAATTGAGGATAAAAAAGATAATATTTCAGAGTAGCCGTCTAAATCTCTACATTAAACAAAATTTAGTATACTTCAGAAACTTTGCATGCATCATTCCCTTTCCATATCCGCCTCCTTTCATACCAAGCGCTAGGGATCCAAACTCGCCCGATCTGTTTGAAAACTTGGACCAACCCAAACCCAACCCGAAACTTTGTGTAAATTTCAAACCACTCAATAATTCGCGTTCATATTTAAAATATCCTCAAAACCTACCCAACCCGACTCGTGAACACCCTAACTGTTTGAATCAAAGGAGTTATGCTAGGCATCACAGCATGGTCTACTTTCAACAATGTCCGAACTAATGAAATATATAGGGTGCAAACTACAAACACTTGTAAGCTAGCTTGGATGCCACTTATAACTAGCACTTACCAAGCATAACCTACAGACTAAGGTAAAAGGCTGTATGGGCCGTTTATACAGTTAGGGCAGTCCTACAATCATAAGGGTGGGTCCCACAGGTCAGCATCTCTTAGGGGGACCATTAGGGTGGTGGCATGGAGTTCAATGCTCTCCTTGCACTTCCCTTTCATAGGGCCAGAGAGGGGGGAGGGCTACGGCCTGCATTTTGTACATTCTGTGGGCTGCCTTAATTTCTAGGGTTTGTTAATTATTTTGGTGATGGCTTCGTGCCATTAAGATTAGTCCCACATGCATCCCATCCATCACCACACCAGAGAAGAAGAGACATCAACATCATGCCTTTTTATCACAAAGATACTACCATATCCCTTGGTGTTGACATTCCCTTGGATTTGATGGTTGACCCCTAGGGGTGCCCTCGGATCGGATACGGATCGGATATTACTTCTACCATATTCATATCCGCGCCCAACTTTCGGATACGGATACGGATATTGCCGGATGTGAAAAAATGATATCCGTATCCACCAAAATCGGATATCAGATATAAATCGGATATTAGCGGATCGGATGTGGATACTAATCGGATATGTTAAAATGGATATGGTTAACGATAAATTAACAGAAATACTTATATTACTTTTTATCTCATCTACTACAATATTAAATGTGATACATACTATGATATTATTGTGTACATATCAATACATTCATCGTATTCATTGTCATTTGACTTCTATAATAATAGATTACACGTCCTCCGGTGCTAAATGCAGATTCGAATGCCATGGTTGATGTCGAAATACTCAAAATATCTTGTGATGCTCTTGTAAGAATCGAATACTTTCCACTATTACTTTTTCACCAACTCAAAATATCAAAATTTAATGTCTTATTCCATTGAAGAATAGTCTTCTGCATACTGATATCATTATGAAGCACGCAACATTCGGATATCGGATCGGATACGAATAAAATATTACTTTTACCATATTCGTATCCGCACCTACCTTTCGGATACGGATAAGGATACGAATATTGACGGATGTGAAAAAATGATATCCGTATCCGGATTGGAGGCGGATTCGGATGCGGATATCCGCGGATAATCCGTATCGGATAATCCGTATCCGGTGGCACCCCTATTGATCCCTCTCTTTTATCTTATATATTTTCTTTTTCTTTATAATCTTCTATTTCTTTTTCTATATTTTGAGTCTTAATATGAGATACCTAATCAAATCTGGACCTGAATTTTTGGGTTTATACTTTATAACTAGATTTGAGTACTTGAATCTAATAAAGAGTAAGTTCTTAGTCCTCTATTAGATCATAACTTCATTACCATTTGAATGTTCATGCTTGTAGCTCAAATAATCTTTTTCTTACTCTCAGAAAGTTGTCATGAAAATGGTCATTGAAATTTGAAAACTTTAACCCAATCCATGGGTGGTGTTAAAATTTGAAAAGAAACGGATTAAAGCTTTGGCATGTGACACGTGTCTCCGTTTGCCACCAACACACTGGACCAGTCCATGGTGACAATCTATAAAGCAATTTCAGAATTGCAATTCCAAGGATTAAGTCATAAATTACCAGCCAAACAAGGCATTCCTATGGAATTTTTGAATCCATTGGAAAACTAGAAGTTATGACTAGAAATTTAGATTGAGCACAGTCAATCAAAACGTGGCCGAATACTTTTTACAAATCATAGTAAGAAAGACTAAGAGAGACCGTGGCTCAATCTTCAATCTCTGAGATGTCTCAATTCATAATCGAACCATCTGTTTTATCATTGAACCAGGACTCAACTTAGGAATACAAAATACAGGACGAAATGCAGGAGACGGTGGCCCGTTACGCCATCAACGTTCGTCAAGGGCCCAATGAACCTGACACACGGTTCCCGCCGCCTTCGTCAGTAGATTCATCTGGGTCTGGGTCTGGCACGGGGGATGGAGGTGGTGAGTCTCCAAGAAGCGCTCTAGCTTGATCCGGTGTTGTCAGCCGTTAAGTGGAATCCTAGCCCAGTCTGAAGATCCTATTATTTTGCTCTTTCCAAATGTTCCAACATATGATTGTAACCGATATATCCCACAAATTTATGTATTGACGCGACACTCTGTATCCCATAAACTTGTTCACTTCACTTCCATTTGAAACTCAACTTAATAGTTAAACTTATTTGCAAGCAACAATTCCTGTCAAAGAAATTTACCAGTGACTTTTCGTCTCAAAAACGAATCACTCAAGTTTATTGATGTTTCTCCTTGAGAAATAACTGCAGTCAATTATAGATCATCACTTCCTATTTGGATGTTTCCTCTTCCCAAGAAGTCTGAAGATGCCAATGCCAACATGAGTTGTATCCCCTGCACTCAATATGCTGCAAATTAGAGTTCTTTAGAGTTAGATATTCATGAGTGTCTATATTGAAACAACTTTCTAAATCCCACCTTTATGGAAATTTTGAAATCACTGATTTTGTGCTCGCTCGATGCATGAGTAGAACATATCAAAAACACTTGAATTTTTATTCCTTGGCAGCTCACATGTAGATCATAAACCAACTGTGTGGATCTCCAATTTGGAAGGCCGATCATTGACATTGCAGTAATGAAGACAAGCAAAATGCCAAGTCTTTTAAGCGCAATGTAGAATCTATAGCCATCTGATTTTGACTGAGGAAGACCCTTATCCCCTCGTGCTCCTCGTTCTTTTTAGTTCTCCTTTCTCTATATAAACTTGGATTTGGTCCCTTCTCTTAAGTTACTGCAGACATACTTTCATCAGCCTGTTCTCAGGTCAAGCCTATAAATAACTGACAAACAAAATCAAAGAAATAATTTACGATATAATCAAATTGAGCAGTACACCCTTTTAAGATTAACAAAATGTTGAAGACTACAAGTCTCTCATTGTAAAAACTCTACCTACCTCATTTCGACTGAAGATGTCTGCATCTTTGTGCTCACTGGCTTCCAAGGCCTCTTTCTTGAAGGGAGCTTGGACCTGATCCTTTCACTTACATCACCTAGGATCATACCTCTGTAGCCTGTTCTCCAGTTGAGCCCACTTGTCCTTGTCTTGGGGGGCCCGACTATTCAGTTCACATTCTCCTTTCTGGTTTGGTTCACTACTTAGATGTCACCTGAGGTCTCCTTATGCAAATGATGAATTATCATCATGGTTGAATGTTTTGCCTGACGAAATGTGCTAAACTGATAGTTGTTCTTTTGACAGAACTCAAGAAAATCTGTCCTCATGTTGAAAATTCTACAGCATATGTTATCATCTTCATCAGAAGCTTTTGCGATATTTTCTTCCACCCCAACCTGAAATCATAATGAAATTACCAAAAATTAGGACATAAATATTTTAGACCAGCACAGTACTATGTAATTTGACGGAGATTGCTGATCACCATATCCTTGATCATTAGGTTCATGTCTTTCTTGTTAAAACTCTGTTGTTTCAGGATCCCCGCATGAGAGAGATAATAGGGTTAGAATTGACTAATGCCAGAACATTTACATACACCGCGCAAAAAGAGAGAGACTTGTGTCCTTCCAAAAAGATTTGAGCCCGAATCCTTCTAACTCAAATATAACCCTCCGACATTCGAATACAAGATCCACTCCGTTAAAGATGTATATTATTTCAAGTGTCTATAAATCAAAAATCAAGTATTTTGAATAATTTTGCCCATTCATCAAGCGGCGCAAAATGGACTACCGAAAGTAGTGAGTTGGTTAGATCTATGTCTTTAGTTAATAGATATAGAGATTCTCGATCCGGCCATTTTATTATGATCTATACATTTAAAAACCCCTACAAACCAATTATTGCTACGTTTTTAATGTTCTACACCGTTAAACTAACTAACTCACTATTTAAGCTGTCCGTTTTTCTCTTACTTAATGCATGGAAAAAAGTATTCAAAACACTTGATTTTTAGTTTATAGATACTTGAAATAATATAAATCAACTTCAACGGAGTGGATCTTGTATTCGAATATCGGATGTTGGTATTTGAATGGGAAGGATTCAGCTTCAAATCCTTTTGGAAGGACACAAGTCTATCTCTACACACACACATATAGAGAGAGACTTGTGTCATTCCGGTAGGATTCAAGCCCGAATCCTTCTCACTCAACCCTCTAACATTCGAATATAAGATTCACTCCGTTGAAGTTGATATATATTATTTCAAATATCTATAAACCAAATATCTAGTGTTTGAATACTTTTTGTTCATGCGTCAAGTAGAAAACTGGACGACCTAAATAATGAGTTGGTTAGTCTAATAGTGTAGAGCATTTGAAACCTAAAAAAAAAAAATTAGTTTGTAGCGGTTTTTAAATGTTTAGATCATGATCAAATAGCGGATCAAGAATTTGTATGTTAAAGACATAGATCTAGTCAACTCACTACTTTTGGTCGTCTATTTTGCGCCGCTCGACGGATGAGCAAAAAATATTCAAAACACTTAATTTTTGATTTATAGATACTTGAAATAATATAGATCAACTTTAACGGAGTTAATCTTGTATTTAAATGTCAGAGTATTGTATTTGAGTGGAAAAGATTCGGGCTCGAATCCTTCCGGAATGACACAAATATGTATGTGTGTGTATATATATGAGAAAAATGTACCTTAGCCGCTAGCTACTCTCTCAGCTGGCGTCGATGTGGCTGAATCTCAGCCACAAATCTTGGGCGCATCGATATCATGATCGCAGTATTTTTGTGAAGACTGCTACCATGATCGCAGTTTTTTTGTGAGAACTGCGATCATGGTTGCAGTGTTTTTGTGAGGACTGCGACCATGATCGCAGTTCTAATTATACTGAGAATATTTGAATTTTTTTAAGATTGCGACCAGGTCGCAGTGCCAGCTGAAAAAGTTCTCTCAGCTGGCGGCTGAGGTACAGATCTCTCTCTCTATATATATTTATATATATCTTAAGATACAGAGAGTTAGTCAATTGGCACGAACACTCATGTTTTCTAGAACATGAGACGAGATTCATTACTATAAAAAGAACAATAAACTGCAATGTTTCTTCCAGGTGGTAATTGTGCAATATAGATTCTTTTTTCTTCTCTCTGTGTGTGTTTTTTTGTTGGGGTGTGGGTGTTGGATTGCAACTCTTTTTTTTGAGAGAAAATGGTGAACCTATTATATGGTCCTCCACGTTTCATTAATAAAATGTTAACAAAACATCTCCAGAAAACTGAGAAAGTACATGTAACCTCCAGAGCTAAGAAGTTTCAAATGCACACGCAGGTGTTGGAAGCAAAAACAAAAAATCCAGATGTAAAAGGACTCCGGACTCTCCCTGACACAAAAACAGGTTAGACCTGTACCAAAAGTCAAATATAAAACCTGAGAAAGCAAAACCAGGTGTCCTAGATGGCAGCCGATCACATGCTATAGGAGTTCGTATGATCCCCTGTATGTCCTCTGATAGGCCTTGTCCATGTTGGTCTGGTCTGTTGCACGTGCCGCCCTCTCTCTGGAGGTACCTGTAGAAGATTCGCCCACTCAGAAAATAATGTCAAGCAAACATGGCAAGTATGGTCAGATGATCTTGCCAAGTTATTAAATATTTTGTTATTATGTTCCCCCCAAGCTGCCCAAAAAATTGCCGCTGCCACTAAATCCTATATGCCCCTCTCGTGCTTATCAGAAGCTAAGTATCTCCATGACAACAAAAAGCTCTTTTGAAGTATGCTGCAACTGTGAGACCCTCAGTTGCAAGATGTTGCACCACCTCTCCTAGAGTTGGATAGTGAATGTACAATGGAAGAAAAGGTGATCACTGGATTCTCCATCCTTTGCACAAAGAACGCAAATACTGGGTCCTTACCAATTTCTTTTCATAAAGTTATCCCACGTTAACAGGGCTCCTTTGGTGATCAGCCAAAGGAAAGCCTTGATTTTAGGAGGCATTTTGATGCTCCAGACCACTTTAGCAAACGGGCATCTGAGTCTACCATCATTCAGTGTGCAGTAAGCGTTCTATACTGAAAAAGTCCGCTTAGGGTCCCACTCCCACAATGGACGATCTCTGAATCCGTCCAGTCTTAACCATTGTTGGGGGAGTAACTGTAGCAATTCTTCCCTTTGGTCTTCGTATTGTAACTGGGTAAAATAGGGCACATAAATGTTCCATCCGTTTTCTGACCAGTGGGCAAATACCAGTCCTGTAGGATCTTCAGCCTGGGAAAGTGAGGCTGGAACAACTGAGCATCATTTGTCCATCCAGAATCTCGTACCTCGACCATCCTTAATCCTTCACAATTCCTGAGAATAAAATGTCCTTAACAGCAGACAATCCTTTTCAAAAAGTGAAAGAGGCTCTATTAATGCACCGGTTTGAGCACCAACCTGTGATAGGATGATAGATTTGTGAAACTAGCATAGCCCACTTACGGGTCGGGTCGTCAAACAGTTAGTTTCCACCACTATTTAAGAAGTAGGGCCATATTGAAGTCCATGACCCCTAAACCTCTGAACTCTCTTCGCTTGCATACTCTTTTCCAATTGACTAAGCAAAATGCTTTGCCATCTTTTTGCGTTCATCTCCAAAGAAAGTTTCCTTTCAGATAATCAGTTTCCCTTTCCACCCATATGGGTAGTGAAAAGAAGAATAGAAAAATACGTTGTATGGATGAAAGGACCACATTGGTCATAGTGATCCTTCCTATGAGAGAGCATTTTCCCTTTCCATCTAGCCAAGCGATTTTGTAATCTATCGATGATAGGCCTCCATTGTAACATGCCGATCTTTCTCAACGAAAGTGGTAAACCCAGGTAAGTAATTGGCAATTTCTGTACCGGGCAGTTAAATATGAGAGAAACAAGAAAGTTATTGATAGATATTTCTCCCTAAAAGATCAACGAACTTTTGTGGTAGTTAATTTAAGGCCCGACCACTTTTCGTAGCTGAGCAACATCCATTTGAGAATCATTGCATGCGGTAAACATTCCTCTCTGAATAGAAGTGTATCATCTACATATTGTAGGGTAGTAGCCATATAATATTCATCACGGCAACCCAGTCCCTTAATGAGGCCTTTTCCTCGGCATCTGTTGATCATGTAATTTAGTCAGTTAGCAACGAGCACAAAGATTTGGGGGAAAGGGGGTCCCCTTACCTCAGACCCTCTTACAGAGAATCTTCTTCCCCAGGACTCCATTTACAAGAATTGAGACCTTCGCGGAGTGGAGCCACAGAGTAATTCAGGATATCCATGTTGGTTGGAAGCCCAAGGATTGTAAAGTTGGATTGCAACTCTTTATACTAAAAAAAAATCTACTATTGCTCTTGAATAATAGTATGGTATCATTAAACCACAAGCCATTACTTCTATATAAATAGAGATTGGGCATCATGGTAATGATTTGTTTCTACATAAACATACAGAAAACCATTGAAGAAAGGTGGAGATTATATACGGTTCATTGCCATACAGATGAATAAGCCACAAATATGTGAGAAATCAAAGACACCAAAGGAAAATTCAAGAATCAGTGCAGTGAAATATACTTCAGAAAAAATTGAACAATTAAATTAAGAATTTATGACATGTTGAAGTAATACTTACTTTCTATGAAGTGGGAACTCTTTGTAATGTTCATAGTCATGCTGCAATTGGAAGATGATACAATCGTTCTTCCAACAATTACGTATAATGTGAGTTTGTGGTCACGGGAAGAAATGTAAATGCAAAGAGTAAGTAGCTATAGTGATGAAAAAGAAACAGCTACGTTGAATTTTGTTTTCCTTTCACTAGGAATAAGGATAATGTTGTTAACCTGAAACCATCAGATTAAGATTTTGGGTAAAGTGGGCTAGCCATGTATATCGATCAAACTTATAACACTCTCGGTCAAAATAAATGGTGGTAAATAAGTATATTTTAAATTAAAATTGATAAGGCTTGAACCATGGGGTTATTGGAAATTTCTGCACATAGAAAATGGGGTTACTGGAGAACACATGGCTTGATTTCGGGAAAGTTACATTTTATGCATTTTTGTTATCCAAAAAGAAAAGGTGGTAGCAGTAGTAATATAATAGTAAAGTTGAAGAGGTGGCTGGCATTAATCTCTCTCGTTTTCAATGTGGTAATTGTGCATTAATCACTTATTTATCAGATACTTTCTTAAATGGAAGGACAATCTAAAAGGCACGGAGGATTAAGTGTAAATTAGACAAAAATATAAATGCACTTGAGGGTGTTTGTTAGTGAGGCAAACATGAGACCAACAACCAAATTTCCGTCTAAGAGATTGAATTATTTATAGTAAAAGATACATTCAATTAAATAACTCTTATATATCTTAAAAAATGATCTTTCACAAGTTTCTTTTTTTTAATGTGCATTGTATTTGCACACGCCTTGTATGCTAGTATATTGTCTATATGTATATATGTCTGTATGTGGGTGTCTGTGTATTAGGTTCGGAACTCACAAAATGATGTAGGAAGTCAAGACAACTGTGTATCAGCGGTTCAATTCTGATTAGAAGTTTGTTTCTGAATTTGATTTGGACTCTAATTGATCTTGTGTTTTTTTATTTTGAATTTAGATTACCTAGATAGATTAGGACTCTTCTAATTCTTTTTTTTTTTTTTAGAAATAAGGTATAGTTTCCTAGTAGGAGTTGTACTATTTGTAAGCCGACATAAAAGCCCTTGTATTCTTTATTTTGTAACAATCTCAAGAAATATTCAATTAAATTGAGTTTATCTCTCTTATTGCTCATGGATTCGAGTTGTTATCTTTTGCTCGTAGATTCGAGTACTATGCTCATGGATTCGAATACTTTTCTATTTGAAAGTTCACTAGAATGAGATCTAATCGGTGTCGTTCGGTTTTTCACTCCGCGTCAATTGGCATCAGAGCTACGACTATTTTTTAACAATGGTGGATTGCAAGGCCTCGCTGTGAGGATGAGTACTGTTAGGAGGAGGGACAATACCATCAAAAGAATCTCTCAAGATTATTGATTGAAGTCTGTCCGACGACATATGCCGAAGCAGACATGATCGTCAAATATATCAACCACCATCACATCGACCACCACCACATCATCCACCACCAAGTACAACATCTTCAATTTAGTGATTTTTTCTACAAAGAGAATTATGATGTCTCATCTATCAATACAATGATTTTGAATATGATTATGAAGATGAAAGGATGTTTCATAAAAGGCGAAGAAGGTTCGCTAAGCCTAACCCTACTAGGAGAGGCAGATTTCTGAACCATAATAGGAGAAGAAGATTTCTTAATTCTATCTGTGATAAGGGAGGATGATACTCAAACCTTGATGAGTTTGGGATCCCTTTTTTTGATGGGATCTTGATTTTGAATCATCCTTACTTTGAATTGATAAAGGTGATAAGCTATTTTACATGGAGTATATTCCCGGGAGGATTATGTCGAGTTTGTGGCTTATAAACTTAGAGGAAGAGCAGCAACATGATGAAATCAATTTCAAAACATCCACATGTACTAAGGTAAATCACGTATAAGAATGAAGAGATGGATGAAAACTTTTATAAGCCCATAATCTTTCTTTAGAGGAAGAAGAAATGGAGAATCGATCCCGATCTTTCATGAGATCTTATCAGTCAAACAAAGCAGCGGAACAATCTTAACATTCACAAGTTGAAGATCAGTCAACAAAAAAGAATTTATCGAACTTCCAAGGAGCCATCAACCAAGTATAATCTCTCGATGAAGTCATGAAGCTTATGCCCTCTATTCCTAGTTTAAAGGAAGAGAAGCCACAACTCATATCCGTATGCAATCAAGGCTAATTTTTCGTAGAACTAAAAGAAGTAGAGTGAGGCATTGCTTTAAAAGAAGTTTCTCCAACTGTTGAAACCCTCAAGGAGATAGACCAATCATTGAAAGAGTACAAAGTAATTGTGCACGACAAGCTTCCGAAAAGATTATCACCCGTGAGAGATATGCCGCATCATATTGATTTTATCTCGGAAGCAAGCCTATTTAATCTTTCACACTATCAGATTCCTCGTTCTAAAGGAGTGAACTTCCTCGCACACAAAAGGAGTAGATTTTATAGAGAAGTCTAATAAGAAGTACATGACAACAGCTGACAAGAAGAGACAAGAGAAAATCTTTGAGAAAGAAGATACGATGATGGTATATTTGAGTAGAGAAATAATTTCAACTGAAAGAGTCCCTACCGAGCAGATATATCAAGATTGAAACTCGAGAACGAGTTCTTTTGAAGAGAGAGGAATTGATATAGAAGTCAAAACAACCGCATATCAACAGTTCAATTATGATTAGGAGTTTGTTTTTGGGTTTAATTTGAACTCTAATTGATTTCGTATTTCTTTATTTTAAATTTAGATTACCTAGATAGATTATGACTCTTTTAATTCTTTTTATTTTTTTTATAGAAATTGGGTATAATTTCCTAGTAGGAGTAGTACTCTTTGTAAGACTCTTGTATCTTTTATTTTGTAACAATCTTTTATCAAGAAATATTCAATTAAAATTGAGTTTATCTCTCTTATTGATCGTGGATTCGAATTATTATCTTTTGCTCGTGAATTAGAGTGAATTGCTCGTGGATTCGCGTACCGTGCTCATGGATTCGAGTATTTTCTACTTGAAAGTTCTTCAGGATTCGTGGGCGCTAAAACGAGATCTAATTGGCATCGTTTTAAAGTCTTCCCCGCTTCCCGCATCACAAAAGTAAGAGTTAACACATTTAATATATCCTCCCCACATTCCACATGAGTGGAGTCAATAAAGTATTAAATAATAGTGTTAGTAGTTGCACCTAGAGTCTTAAAATGTAAAACTGAAGCCAAACTTAAGATGGAAAAGGAGTAAATATTATTTCTTTAACATTTAGCATGTAGTCAAACATTATTTGTATGTGTGTATACATTTTTGAGAAACTGTATGTATATTAAAATATGTATGTTTTATGTGCTTTGTATACATACGTATATATAAAATATGGTTTAAAATGCTTACTGTTGCACATTTCTCCTACTAAATGCCCTAGGTACATATATGGGAAGTCAAAATTTTCAAAGCTTGTGGAGTGAGTGGGAAATCAAATAACAGCTGGTGATATGGGAGTTTTCTGGCGGAGAATGTGTTAACTCCCCATTTTGGGGTGAATGTAAAGTGTGTAGTTAATCCCAGATATATACATGCATACATGCATGCATGGATGTATATTTGTGTGTGTATTAAAAATAGTTGAAGATCTTACCTCTTTCACTGTAGAATCAGAGCAAACTCTTTCGTTGCTCTTTCATTTTCTCTAAGAATCTGCTCAACTTTAATGGGCCAAATGTTACCATCAAAATATGGCAATTTCTCGGGAACAACATTGATCTTCTTTTTACCACCATAGGTGAAGCATTTGTCATAAAATTAGTACTGCCAACCACAATGTTTTCCTCCTTAGCTTTATGTATGAGATCTTTATACCTGCCAAATATAAACCCGAACATGGAAGTCTAGATCAGGTGGAATTTGAACAAGTTAGGATTACACATAACACTCACCAGTTTCGAAGCAGATCATCATTATCACTTTTTGTTCCTTCGGATGGCAGTACAGAATAGAATCAACATTCCTCTTGTGGCGGGCAGGCCCATAAATGGAGCTGTTAAAACCCCTCTTCTTGCAGTAGTCAAGGTACCCAATCTGATGACAAAATAAAAGAAAATGAACAAAATTGAACATAATAAGCTTATAACTTTGAGCTCAGACATAGGCCATAATGAATATATGATCCAAAAGCGATTCAGTAAATTTCCCAAACAAGTTGGAAGCCGCTTTAACATATCTTAATTTTATAATGCATATTTCCTAGTGGATTTTAGATAGAAATTATAAAAGTCTGAGTATGAAAACATGCATAAAAGTCTGAGTATGAAACGTGATACGTGTGAATCAGAAATTACAGATATGATAAATTTTGCTATGTTTCACCAATTATTACGATCTTGATTAAGAAAACAATTAAACTAATAATGCAAAATGATGAATGTAACAAAACGTGCCGTGCATTGTTACCGTTCGCAATCTAAAATAAAGTGATACATATACTTGTTATGATGACAAAACTTGTAAAATCAATATAAATGACTAGTCATTATTTTAAATATTGGTCGATATACTGGTATATCGGCTGAGATAATGTGTGAGCATATGAAATGAAACTATAAATCGAAATATAACAGATAAGAGATAATATGCATAATATCAATGAACAGTAATAAAATCATTCAGTAACAGAATCAAATATATAACCAGATCATGAGTACTATTGGGTATCTATCATGGCATACATGTATTAGATGTCTATCATATCATATATTTCAAGTTCAGTCTACAATATTAATGTATTATTCAGTTCTTATTATTAATTATGTCAGTGAACACCAATTATCACATTTAATAGACGCATCTCATACTACCTACCACACATGTCAATTAGGTCTTAAGTTATTAAAATTGATTAGTTGGAGACATTATTGATGCGTTAGGTGGGTCTAGTGCATACCCGGGACCACAGCCCAGATGCTGGTGCTGAACCAAGCCGTACCGCCAAGTACTACAGTAATAGTAAAACAGTAACAGTGTGGGATGTCAGTTATTCCAGGGAACCCTGCAGTGGAACCCTATTTCGATTGCGCAACCTATATCCTAGATCCACCCAAAATATAGACGTCTCTTTCATAAATTTTCTCAATCCCGGTGTAAGTTGTTTATTTACATTATTATCTAATTCACTCATAACAATCAATATCCATGTTACTTAGAATACTTGAATGATACAGTGACAATAACAGTACAGTACATCAGTAAACAGTAATCGTATACACAATAAATAGTAAAAAGGACATTAAACAGTATCACTTACCGTGTATACAATGAACAATAAAGGTGTATATAGGGTTACGGTCTAACAATATTTTTTCAGTGATTTTCAGTAACAGGAATTAACACTAACAACATGGTAGACACTAACTCTGTAATCTGCAGTCTCATGCAGAATAAATATATATCTCATCTGTCTATACTAGGATAAATCGATAACTGATCTGACCAACTCATAGCCACAATAACAATCACTGTGAATATCAAACTTTGAATCCAAGTCAAAATATCTGATACAGTAATTTACAAGTCCAATATACCAATAATCAGTTCTCTCATACTATCATTCTACTCCAATCCTCTCGGTCACAATACTGAGGTTAAACAATAACTGCTATTAAATTCGGAATATATATTAACACCTATATCAATGAAATCACTCACAATATAACTTAATCTCTGTAATCGAATAACTGAAGTTATTAAGAACTAATCATGAAACACTGAATATATTCTCAAGATCAACTAAAACAATGAATATTGAGATCACAAATAAAGAACAGAACATCCTCAAAATTAGATTTATCCAGCCATAAGTAAGATCATAACTAAAGAGCGTAACATTCTCGACCAATATGAAATCTAAACCATCTCCACGTCTAGAAATCAATATCAATAAGCTCATCCATACTGAATTAATATAATTAGGGGTAAAATCGAAAATACCCACATCAATTCATCAGAACACTAATCAAACACTTCTGAAACGAACACCAAGCTCATGTCAATCAACTCAGCAGTATATCCCTCCTCTACATTATCAGTATATTCATCCTTTAAGTCACTGATATATCCAGGTCCTAACATATAAAATACATCATAATCATCTATATCTAACCAATCATCATTATTCAATCTGATTAAGATCATCATATATTCCCACTTCCATTAGGCTTAATCACAAGATCCAGAAAATTTAAGTAACTAATCAATTATGTATATACATGCACCAGGTCAGGTCAACCCAATTTACGCCTACTCTTCAACCCAAGGTCTAGTCCACCACAATTGAGTCCCTTGATAAAATCTAATGTAAAAATATATATATATCACAGGTCAACTTCAACTCTAATTAAGTCCATATCAATCTTTGTATAGGTAAGTCAGTTATCGATAAAGCAATGCCACATTTCCTCAATATCTACAGGAGTTCTAGTCGGAATAATCACCAAAAAAATTGTCCGACAAATACTTCACATAAAATATGAATATCTAACATCAATCACGAACCAATCAACCTCAAAATCAATATATTTATTTTCTAAGATTTATCACAACTAGGTCAATCACAATATCAAGTCCGGTCTAGGGTATACCACACCAAGTCATAAATAAATAGTGGTAACCAACCATCACATGAAATGACGAAAGTCCAACATCTCAATACCAAGATCCAAAGTCCACATACGTCTGTTGTTCAATATTAATAAGGTAACATCAAGAACTATCAAGCAACTCTAAATACCACCAATTATATAAGAAACTAATATCTAACATTCTATCCCTCATCGACTCACCAATCAATCAACAAATAATTATTTTATAAGTTTCAATACACCAAATAATTATCCGATAAATACTACATATGAGTGATGCCATCTCAAATATGAACTAGATTTGTCAATCTATAGATTGAAACAAATCACAGCCTAAGATTATACCACAACAAGTCCTGGCCAATAACATGGAACAGCTAACACATGAAATGACACTGATACGCACTCAGATAAGCTATATAAAGTGAACACTCACTGGCATCATATAAAATGATACAGGCAATCATACTGGTAAAATATATCAATTGGTCACATAAAATGATACAAATAGCTACATGAATACCTACTGGTAGGGATGGCAGATGGGTCGCGACCCGCTAGACTTAACCCGACCTGACCCGACCCGAAGTTACCGGGTATGGATTTGGGCTAATCAGGTTTGGGTCGTAATCGGGTCGACCCCTCTAACCCGATTATTAAATGGGTAGGGTCGACCCGAACCCGCCAGACCCACTTGACCCGCCAGACCTAATTATTCTCTCCTCCTCGGCCTCGTCCCCTCGATCTCCTCCGTCACCGCCTCCGCCTCCTCCCGCCTAAATCAAATTATCAAAAAATATGTGTGAGCCCAGTTTCAAATCTGTAACCTCTACTGTGTGAGTTTAGTGTGATGACCAACTATACAACCAAACAATTTCGTAATATAGTGTAAAGAAATTATATTTAAGATTTAATAATCGGGTCAAATGGGTTAGGTCTGGTCGACCCGACTAAGTATGAGTCGGGTCTGGATCTGAATTTTTGACCCGTATAATAATCGGGTCGGGTCGACCCGCCCCGATTATTATACGGGTCGAGCAGTAATCGGGTCGGGTCTACCTGACCCACCCAATTGCCACCCCTACCTACTGGCAACAGTAAATAGGGAAAATACATAAGGACAAACACTCAAATGAAATAATATGGTTTTGGAACCGAACCGCCGTCTGATCTTCGCTGCATGAACTAGTACGGATCTCTGAATCAACTCGTGGATTGGTCTTCGAATCGCCAATGTATCGGCTTCACAGCGAACTCGTATCCGGATCGAGTCCGGATCTCACGAGTGGGTCCGGATCGCTGTAACACGCAACCAAACACACATAGAGGGAGGGGAATTAACACACATATACACTGTGTAACGGTCCTAGGCTTAATTACCTTAAAATCCATAATCATCAATCTTATCGCTCGTTAATCAGAATATACTAAAGAAATTTCGGCAGCATCTCTTCTGAAATATAGACTCCATCTAAATACAATAATTTAGATTTCGGCTAACATCAGCCTACTTATAATTTCAAAATTTCATCATATAATTCATCTCAAAGTAAATCAAATAACATATACATAAGAATTTCTTCCCTTGATATATATATTCTAACCCGAACCATTTATCAGTTCAACTCAATATACAAACTGCACATCATATTTAATTCCCATTTATCAAAATGTAACACTATCTACTGCAACTAGCACTAACTCATAATTACTAATAAAATCAGAATTTACAAAAAGGGAATCATATTCTATCATAAAATACATGCAATGTCTCAGGAGGACATCCTTTCAGCTCTAAGCCGGACCTTCGCCTTGCCGGGATCTTAAAACATCAATCTGTTGTGGGGTGAGCTCAACAGCTCAGTGAGTGAAATCAATCAAAATAGAGTTTGTATTATACTACCATTGTACTTCAAATATTAGGCAGTTGAGCAATGTCAAAAATCAGTTTCAATACTTTCTATTTATGGTTGATACTGCAGCTTATGAATCATACATTCCTTCTATTATCTGATGCTTTCTATATGTATTCTTCTGGGTACACGTGACCAATATTTTATTAACATACAATATCAATGATTTTGCAATACTTAACCTACTTGTTAGTCTCTTATAATCACCTCTCCTATTTTCAGTTTGTAACATGTTCGTATTTCATATATAGTCATGGTCACAACACAACTCTTAGAGAGCCTAATCTTACTCGCTAGATTAGTTGCAGTTCAATATTGCACCTACCCTAATATACATATGACATCACACACTACTCATGATAGTATCTAATTATAACTGTGTGTTCATACATGAGAAAATACGAGACACTCACGTCCATATACTGGATGTCACAACAATCTATTTACCCGATGTCATAGACAACTATATGCATACACTAGGTGCCATACATATTAACATCCTTAATCCGGATATCATAAACAATCATATCCATATACCGGATATCATACATAAACCATATGCATATACTAGGTGTCATACCTATTAACATCCATAATTCGGATATCAGTAACAATTATATCCATATACCGGATACGTAAACAATCATATGCATATACTAGGTGCCATACCTATTAACATCCATAATTCGGATATCATAAACGATCATATCCATATATCGAATATCATAAATAATCATATGCATATACTAGGTGTCATACCTATTAACATTCATAATTCGGATATCATAAACAATTATATCCATATACCGGATATCATAAACAATCATATGTATATACTGGGTGTCATACCTATTAACATCCATAATTCGGATATCATAAACAATCATATCCATATACCGGATATCATAAACAATCATATGCATATACTAGGTGTCATACCTATTAACATCCATAATTCGGATATCATAAACAATCATATCCATATACCGGATATCATAAAATATCATATCCATATACTAGAATATTTCAGATATCATAAACAATCATATCTATATACCGGATATCATAAATATACATTCAAGTATACTTCAATAAAATAATATCAATACTCCCATTCGATCACCTCCGGTTCAACCCTGTCTCTTCCTCCGAAATAATAAATAACAATAATACTCTCCTTCGGTCACCTCTGATTAAACCTGGTCTCTTCCTCCAATACAATAAATAACAGCAATACTCCCCTTCGATCACCTCCGGTTAAACCCGGTCCCTTCCTCTAATACAATACATGACATCATATACATACTTATACATATTTCTTATCACAAAGGCATTCACATACATACCGATGTGTCACACAGTTAAGTTCACGCGATTTCATTTTTTAATTCGTTAGTTCGAGGAATTCTTATCATATTTAAGAGGTACCAAACACACACATAATGCATTCAACTTAATGATCCCCAATATCGTACCGGTCAAGTTCTGATTCTTAGTACCAGTATTCGCTTTTCCTAATCATAATACTTATTCACCTTTTATCATTTAGTTAACATCCGAGATTCATCATCAATTACCTCTTTTATCCTCAGGTAGACTGCCATTGGTTACAACTTGATTTAATTCAGAATTTTTTTATCACTTCTGATACAAGTGATAGTTACACGACAATTCTGATATTATTGAATTATTACACTTTTGATATTATAATTATCCTTTATTTCAATCAAGAACCGATTTTAATACTTTTATTTGGTACAACCCAAATTTACCCCAGGTTCCACCAATACTGGTGTTAACGCTACTGATTTCTATACAACATATTTTTTTGTTCCTTACTTTTATCTTCTAGTTCCAAACCACACAGTCAATTACTAACCAAATCTTCCTCTGCGTTCGCATATGAATCAAATCACACACATATATACATGCATACACATACACATATCACTTACCAATACTGAATTACTAATCTCATTGACACGACACTCAATCTTTCGCCTGTATCACAAACTTTTAATTGTTAAGGTAATTATCTAACTCTTACCGGTTAGATATAATCGGTGTCACTATAAAGATGTGACTTTCAAGCCTAATAGAGGATTCCGATGTTCTGATAAATCAATTATAAGGATGCCCGAAAGTCTCCGGTGTATAAAGTAGGCATACCAAAATACTAAATCAATACTATCGATATTTGTTTTGTTGGTATCAAATTACCCATCATAATTAGGGGTGAGCAGAGTTCGGTTATAACCGAAATAACCGATCAAAAACCGAAACCCGAATCCGAACCGAACCGAACCGCTCTAGTTCGGTTCGGTTTCGGTTTTGTGTTTCAAAAACCGAACTCGACCGAACCGAACCGAATCTCTTACCCTATATATCACCCCACCTAAATTCAATTTAGTGAATCATATAGTTCATAACAAAAACCGGTGAAAACTTATCTCATTACTTCTAGCAATACCATCTTTTTTATGTTGAATATGTGAAAGGTATGTTAAGTACACCATCACAATTAAGAATAATATTTATATTAATATAGTTCTTTTTTTTTTATTCTTGCCATTAAAAGTTAGTAATAATTATGTGAGTTTTGATATAAGAGCCCAAATATAGCGTAAAAGTTTTAGAATATGAAATTTTTAATTCACATTAAGGTTAAGGTCTTTTTCTTATTTTTAATTTGGGTATTGAATATTTGAGATTAGAATATTAAAGGATGATAATATAATGGTGATTAAAAAATGTAAGAAATGATGGAAAAATATTGACCTAACCGAAAAAACCGAAAACCGAACCGAACTCAGTCGGTTCGGTTCGGTTCGGTTACTAAGTCTAATCGGTTCGGTTCGGTTTTGTAAAAATTAGCAAAAACCGAACCGAACCGACCGATGCTCACCCCTAATCATAATCGATATACTTAATATTAAGTTGTCAGATTTACTCAATACTGACTCTAATTGGTTTTCACCAGTTTAATTACTCACTTGATACTTATACACCATCATCGGTCACCCATTATCTGATAATCATCAGACTTGATTTTATTTAGTAGTTTTTCATTAATAATCATTAATCGCTAAAAAATACAATATCTACTTATGAGTTTTGGTTCAAAAGTTTTATTTTTTCACCTCTTCTTAGGTTCGATAAATCTTAATTATTTATCCATCAAATTGCTTTCAGTTGCTATCGATTAACAACTGAATCGATATATATATAAATATGTAGGCCATCAGCTGACCTTTGATGCCTCAAGTGTGCTAGTTGATACACAAAATCACGTTATGAGCACATATATATAATTATATATCATGAAACACAACAAATACGAAAACAGTATTCGCAAGATCAATCTCAATATACTACATAATATTTGAGTATCTCGTATACTTAGCTTAACAATAAGCTTTTGATATTCAATTTATTTATCAAGCATGTCCGGTAGTGCTAGGAATTCGGTTGCTCTAATTCAGTTCATTATCAATTACTTTGATCAGTTCCATTATTATCGGTTCACGTTCACAGTTGCTAATTAACCGAAATGTCCCGATCCCATCCGAGTTATCAATATTAACAAAACCTTCAATAGTTTAATCAGAATGTTATTTCTATCATACTGCATCAATTATGTGTATCTCATTTAATAAAGTTTTCTATATCACAGTTATAACAAGTTGCTCGAAGATAAACCCCAATTTCATTTGCTTATTTCAATTCTAATATCAATCTCAGATTTTCGTTTATACCAGCATCAGTATAACTGATTCTATAATAATCCAATTATAGTTGATGTGTCTCAATATTCATCACAGACAGCTAGATGGTAGGAACCAAAAAATTATACTTAATCATTTCTATCAGAGCCCAGTACTTAATTATTCGGTTCTTAATTCTAGTAAATACTCGCAATATATTCATGATGCTCATAATTCCACAAACACATAACTTTTGTAGCATTTGTCTATGTTCAACCATATTAATACACTTACATGCTCTTAATGGTCATGTTATACGAACTTTAAATAGCAATTCTCAATTTGGTATCATACTCGTATTATGTTCACGCACATATATGTATAACACGCCCGCAATTCATTATTCGGGATATCCTATTAGATTTCGGTTTCATAACACCAATTCACTTTTAAAATAACTGTCACAATCATCTTTTTAATACTAATATCTTATTCTACTGGATCAATATTATCAATGGTTTCTCAATAATAATGATTTTTGAAAATTGGGAAAAATAAATACTTAAGTTAGGACATTACTCACCGGCATTCGATAAATTCTTAAATGCCCAATACCATATACGGATATAAAGGATGTATAGCTCTCGTTTTCACGATCACAATGGCTCAAGAATCGTCCGAATCTGACTTCGGATGGCCAAGATATCGTTCGGAAACTAAAACCAATATAAAAGGTTAGATACGTAATAACTGAAAATTTTCAGGGGGCTGTTTGTGATTTTTCAAGGACCCAAAGTAATTTATAATTTCACAGGGCTAAAATGAAATTTTAGCTTTGGAGGGTCAGGTTTGGGTGCACACGGGTCGGGTTTTGGGTTAAACCCAAAACCCAAACCTGTTTGGGTTTTCACCCAAAACATAGCAGAAGCGGCGGCGTTCTGCTGCCGCCCTCGCGGTGCCGGCGCCGCTCCGGCGTCCCTGGCCGCCAGAGGGCCCCACACACAGAGAGAGAGAGAGAAATAAGGGAAAAAGAGAGAGGGTAAGAGAAAACGGGGGAGCTGGTGCTCCCCTTCCCTGCAGGCCCCACGCCAGCCACACCCAGAGAGAGAGGATGAGAAAGGGAATGAGAGAGAGAGGGAGTGAGAAAGAGAAGAAGAGAGAGATGAGAACAATTCTCGTCTCCTCCCTTATAAAAAAGTATCCTACCCACTCTCACCTACTCCCCCATACCTCCCCCATATCTCAATCAATTAATCTTTATTTTATTTTATTTTATATTTTTTTATTTTCTTTCTTCATCTCCCTAATCCATTAATAAAAATCAAAATTAAGATTAAATACCAATACCCGCTATTTATACGAGTATTTCATGCAGTATATACATCCGAGTATTTTCATATATTTTCTATATTCCGCTATTCATAATAATTTAATAAATAATATCAAAAGAATATCCGGTAATATACCGATTATCGATCTCCTTATCAGAAGAATCTAAAAATAATAGAAATATACACAATAAACTAGATTTAAAATATTCAAGTGTTACAGACTTATATGGTATACAAACTCATATAATTTATAAAATCTTCAAATCCATTCTGGGATTTTCTTTAATGAATCACTAAAATTCATTTAACACAAAATCACAATTTGATAGTCATAAGAATTCTAGAAAAATATTATTAACCCAATAATAATATTTTAACTCAGAGTTTAATAATCCGGGTGTTACACACTGTATAACCCCAAATACATATACATGCATACTAACACACACAATCATCCACTGCAAACATAAACACACATTATTAATATACACACCCATACAATATATAAGCCTGCATATCTAACACTTACACAATTAAACACACTCATCCAACAGCACACACCACAACACACAAACACAAGCACACACAACATACTCAAATACATGCATGCACACACATTAATTAAGCACACACATAATTATATACTAACACACATACATAATTACCCATACACATAATATATAGAAAGAGATAGAATATCAACTCACCATGCATATGCATGCACAAATAAACTCAATAGAGAAGAAAGAAAAAAGGGAAGGGAAGGAAACTCACGGCCCGGGCCTCGCAGGCGGCGATTAATAGAGACGGAAGCCACGGAGAGGCACAGTGGTTTGCCGAAGTGCCCGTGGAGAAGATCGGGCTGCTGCGGTGGTCCGACGATGGAGCATGGAGGACCAAGGGGTGCCGGAGAGGTGGAAGAGTGCCTTGATGGTGTGCATCATTGTGTTGGAGGGATGTTGCGGCCTGAGCTGGATGCGGGGCTTAACCAAGAAGGAGGTGGGGATTGGCCGTTGTGCTCCAGGTTGTGGGAGGAGTGCAATGGCCGTGAGCAAGGGGCATGGCCTGCAAGGAGAGCAAGGGGAGAGCTGCGGCCTGGGGTGATCTCAGGGGTTGGGGTTGCGTGGGTGCTGGAAAGAGGGGGAGCACAGCTAGAGATCTCGGCCAAGGAGGTTGATGGAGATGATGGTCGGCCACTGTTGGTGGATGAAGGAGGTGGAGGAGAAGGAGTTGTGCAGGAGATGTGCTCCGCGGAGCTCCAGTGAGGGTGCGCGCGCATGGGGTGGTTGCTCGGGCTTGCGCCATGGACTTGTTGGGAGTTGTCGTGGCCATGAGGTAGGAGAGAATGGTCTATGCCGGTTGTGAAGGGAGGAAGATAAGGAAGATAATGTTGGAATTTAGTTTGTTAGGATATGATTTGTTAGGATAAGATTTAGGTTAAAAGGGTATTGGGTTTGGAAGCTATTGGATATAGGATTAGGATTAGATTTAGATTAGTGTATAGGACATATATTAGGAAGAGATGTATTAGCAGATAGATGGCTTGGGCCTCCGGTCTAAAAGAAAGAGATGGAGAAGAAGATGAAAAAAAAGAATTGGGGTGGGCTGGGTCATATGTATTGGCTCAATTAAAATAAAATGAAAGGGAAGTGGGCTCATTGACTTGGGCTGGGGAAAAAATGGAATAATAAAAATATGAATGAGAATAATAACTTGAAAATTGATAACTAATGAGTAATAGTCATTATAAAATAAATTTATAATAGATATAGTAGCAATGGTGATAGTCTTAAAATGCTCACACAATCAATTTAATAATTAGTAGTGGTGATGATTAATAATCATAATAAAAAGGTCTAATAATAATTAGTAAAGATAATTTTTTTTATGAAGAATTGATTTGAATCCATATTAACAATATAAATAACAAAATATGAATAACAATAGAAATGATGGCTATTAATAGTAATGGTTTAATTTAGTTGTAAAATAAATAATGAAATGATAAGTTATAAAGGATTTAATCAATAATGGTAATAAATAGATCCAAATAAATATTTAAATATAAATACAGTATTATTAAATGGAGGATATTACACTTGGGTACAAACCTATGGCTCTGCATGTTTTTATTTATTCAACTACCATACAAAATTAGTGATTCTAAAGACAAACTTGTAATTTAAAGTGTGACACATATAACGAAACATGTTACTCTAAATATAATATTAGAGATTTAAAGCCTTCTGTTACAATTTTTTTGAACAAAAGCAGTTGTCTGGTGTTAAATCTGGAAGCTCCCCAGCTCAAAGTGACTATAACTATTGAGTTAGAAAGTATGTTTTGAGAGGGAATTATTTAGTTACATAAAGCGAGAACTTTTAATAAAAATTAGGGAATTATTAGGATAAGTTATACATATAGTCAAAAATTCAGGAAATTTTGAATGAATATATTGTATATAAGTTCAATGAATAGTACAGTAATTTTGAAGTAGACAAACCATAAACCCGAATTTCTTTATACCTTAATTCAATGCTCGTCTTATGATATTGAACTTCAATTAAAAAAAAAAATAAAAGAACTAGAAAAGAAAATCAACCCCAACCCCAAATTACCCACAGGGTTACGTCCCAATTGACATCCGGGTTGGATTGATGACCCTAACTCCAAAAGAAATTAAAAAAAAAAAAAAAAACCCTAAACCCTAATGCAGCTTGTATAAAGTTTCTCCCTTTTATCGTTAAAATTCACAAAAAAAAATATAGGAACTAGAAGGAATTTTGTGGGTGAAAATACTTACATAATTTATTTGTTTAACAATCGAAAATCCCCATGCCACGGACGAATCTTCCTTCTTTTCTTTTTCTGTTCCTTGTAATTAATTTTACGAGGGAGGAATCGGATTCAGGTGGGGATTTCTACGTACCCGAATCCACACAAGCACAGCTTCAGGAAGAAGAGTTGGAGTCGGAATAGGATTGCGGGATGAGATTTGGAGGAGAGGGGAATTCTACTGCAGATCCGACCCGGTTTTAGAGACGGGCCGGGTTTTATTGGGGGTTTAACCGGCAGCTCCGACCCGAATTCGGGTTTAAGAGTCAGGCTGGGCCCATTTTTATTTAAGACCCAAAAAGAAAGGCCGTGGATTTAAAGATGAAGGCTGGGCCCATATATTAAAAGTACCTACTATAATTTCCAATCCAACTATTTCTGATAAATTCTTATATAAATCCAAATAATATGTAGATTTATATATAGAAATTCAATCTTTGGAGAAATTTTTTTAACTACTCCGTGTAATTCTCTAGTTATTTGCAAGAGTCTCTTTTTATGCTTATAAATCTTTTATGTACAGCATACTTACAACTGAAAAAAAAAAGACCATTTAATATAAATGTTAGGTTAACCTCTTTTCCAATGTGACACTCAAAGTAAAAAATGTATAGAAAATTCAAGAAACTACTCGATCTTTGTTATTATATATGGATTTACTACGGACTATATATGATAGTTCATAATTCTTTCCATGGTTATATAGTTATGTTGGAATAATGCAACATGTGTCAGCTCACATGTGTAAATTTAATGTGTATGGCTATCTTAAAGTATAATCCAAATTAATTTGATCTAATTAAGTTAGTAATTAGACTAATGGGTATTAAATTGTCATGAAATTAATGTGTAGAGATAATTATCCAATTTCTAATTTGTTGAAGGGCCAAATTGAAAAAAAGAATAAATTCTTGTTATTATATAAGAGATCATGGTCGCAAAGGAACGTATCATCTTCTTCTCTTGAGATCCCCTTAGGCAGAGAGAAACCCTAGAAGATACGGATCTTTTGAAAACCATCTCCATCCCAACAACTCAAGCAATTCAGTCATGAATCAAGGTACGCTTCCGCCTTTGTTATTTTAATTTTCTGATGTCTTTGAATCTTTATGGAGGCTAGATTTATGTTTTAGGGTTGAATCAATGCCAAAGTTATGGCATTTGATCTTAATAATTATTGTAGATCCGATCCTTTTATTGTTTAATTTAAGATCCAACAATTGGTATCAGAGCCTCTCCTTTGAGCATTTATAGATTTGATAATTAAGGTTCAAAATTGGATTTTTAATCCATACTTCCATGAATTATATATTAGATCTTATGAATCACATACATGATTACTTTGGCTTTTGTAAAAACTTCCCTTTTTTTTTTTCAGATTTATGGATCTGAAATCTCAGAGCTGAATTCAGAATAATAATAAAAAATATTTTTTAGTGTTTTTCAGATCTGTTCTTTCAGATTAAAAAAAATTAAAAAGGGAAGTAGGCGTTGGCTGCACCCAGAGAGGCGCGGCTAGTGTGGCCGTGCCTCCGCGACGGGCGCGGCGCCCACGCATCTTAAGGCGGCGCCCATGCGCTGCGCCCGACATCTAGTATATTGTGGACCCCTTTTTGGGGCAATTTTGGGACTTTAAAATTTTTTTAAATGAATTTTTGGGTACATCCAGTAAAATTTTAAAGATTGTCTAACATTCAATAAAACTAACTGAAACAAAATGTCCCCAAAGTGACCTCTCTTGTGTAGATTGTCTTCTTGAGAATGTTAAGATGTTCGTGTGTATGTGAATTCATGTGAATATTAACCGGCCCAAAGGAAGAATAATATTTGGCCGAATTGCATATACACCTGCGGTGATAAATGTGTAATAATTATAAGGTTTCTGCGTAAATAATAAATTGATTCAACGATAAATTTATTATTTGACAGGATTTATTGTCAACATTTGATTACTACACTAAGAGTACCACTTACAAGTTAATATTACTGTCTAAAGACTTGATGTTAATGTTGTTCTAGGTATCTTGTAATGTATTCCATAATTTTTAAATTTAAAATTTATTCATTTGATTATGATGTGAACATGCATGCTTGATGTATTCTCTGTACAGCTATTATATTTGCTTCTACTATGTTTGCAAACACCAACAGTATTCCCATGCTCAATGGGACATACTTTAAGGAATAGAAAAAGAATGTTCTAATCGTTCTTAACTGCATTGATCTAAACCTTACACTAAGGATAGCGCAACTTGCTTCTCTTACAGGTGAAAGTTCTCCTGATGATAGGAAGAACTTTAAGAAGTGGAAATACTCTAATCGCATGAGTCTAATGATCATAAAGCGTGGCATTCCGGAAGCCTTTCGAGGTACAGTATCTGATGAGGTAACTTTAACTAAAGATTTCTTTGTCAAAATTGAGAAACATTTTGCAAAGAATGATAAGTCAGAAACAAGCACGTATTTAGCTAGCTTGATTTTTATGAAGTATAAGGGGAAGGGAAACATAAGGGAGTACATCATGCAGATGTCTCATATTGCTTCCAAGCTTAAGGCACTAAAGCTCGAGCTGTCTGAGGACTTACTCATGCATTTGACATTGATTTCGCTTCCTGCAAAATTTAGTCAATTTAACGTCAGTTATAACTGTTAGAAGGAGAAATGGACTCTGAATGAGCTATGCAAGAAGAAGAAAGGCTTAAGCATGAGAAATCTGAAAGTACTCATCTTGTCAGTACTGCAAAAGATAAGGAAAAGAAAAGAAAGAAGGATGAAGCTGCTAAGGGCCCAGATCAAAAGAAACCTAAGAAAAGTGAAGACTGTTTCTTTTGTAAGAAACTTGGGCACATAAAGAAAAAATGTACAAAATATCGTGCTTGGCATGCCAAAAAAAGGAATGTTCTTTACTTTGGTCTGTTTTGAAGTTAATTTAGCTTCAGTACCTAAAAACATTTGGTGGTTAAACTCTGATGCTACTACTCACATAAGTGTTTCTATGTAAGGTTGCCTGAGCTACCGAAGACCAAGTGATGGGGAAAGATACATCGTTGTGGGCGATGAAAAGTTGGTAGAAGTTGAGGCAATATGGTGTAACACCCCATCCTCAGTATACGTACACAGTTACGTGTCCTGATTTTTGGAGCATATTTTTTTATTTTATTTTATTTTATTTTTATTTTCTGCTATTTAAATTCTTACTCATATAGCAGTGCTGCATGATTTGATCTGTTTGGTATTCAGATTTGACTGATTTCAGTTTCAAATATTATTTTTTTAATATTCTAGATTTTTCATGATTTTCTGGAATTTTTCGGAATTAAGTTGTAAATCTTCAAAACCGGTGTCGGCCAGTTTCGCTGACCGACTTTCGGATTTTTAATTTACGAATGGAGTTGAAAATATTAAAACGACTTTCACAATATTTCTTAAAATCATGTTTTCTATCTAAATGAATTTTTTTAGAATTTTCAGATTTTATCAAAAATCCAGCCTATCCGGTGTAGACACCGTTCACAGTGGATTCCAGGATTTTTATTTTGAAAATGGAATTGAATTTCTGAAAACCGATTTCACTAAAAATCTTAAAATAATATTTATTATTTTTGAGAATTTTTGGGAGACTTTTTGAGATACTTCAATTTTTGGACTTTTCCGGAGTTTTCAGTAATTTCCCAGATACCGGAATTTATCCAAATATTCCACTTTTCTCTTTTTCCCATTTTCTCTCTCCTTCCTCAGACGCGAGTTTCACCAACTGGATTCATCATTAAATGCAGTGATCCTCTGCATACTGCATTTAATGCTTATGGGCAAAATCAACTTAGGTCAAATCACCCATGCCTTTTTGTCTTTTTCCCGTAAACACAACCTTATGTTTTCCTTTCTGGACGCAGCAATAATCTCCGCGTCCAGCTCTTATAGCCCAGACGCGGGCTTCAATTGAATGGAGACGCAAGTCTCCATTCTTGCGTTTCTTTGATTTGAATGGAGGGCAAGATGGTAATAATAAACTTTACCTTTATATATATTCACATGCACTCCCATCTTCTCTCTCTTTCATTATTTTCCTCCCATCTTCCATTTCCAGCAAGCTCCAACAGCAAACGCAGCCACCAAGCTCCCTTTGGCCGGCCATTACCACCACCCACCATCTCCATCTTCTCCACCAACTTCTTCCACCATTTCCTCCACCATTCTCCCTTCCATCTCCTCCTCCATTTCCAACAACTACACCATCTTCTTCAACCTCTTTTCACCAAGAAACATCAAAGAAACCCATCCTCTCCATCAACTTCACCACCATCTCCACCACCACCTGCACCACCGTAGCCACCACCAAGCATACCATCTTCACCTCCTCGTCATCCTCTTTCCGACGAACTATAGATTCGTCCTCCGAACATCGTTTGCAAAATCCCATTTTTTCAAATTGAACTATACTTGCACCTTCAACCTCTCTCCTTCTCTTTTAAGGCCGGCCACCTCCTTTGGATTGGGGGCCGTGCTCTTCTTCATCATCGGCAAGACTCTAGGGCCGGTACCCTCCTTTTGGATTGGGGCCGGGCTTTTCTTCGTCGGCAATATCGCCGTAGATTTTCCGGTAATCGTTCGCGATTATTTCGGTAATCGTTTTGGTGATAATTGACGACCACTTTAACAAAGAACTTATCCTCACTTGGTATTTTTCTCCCGGGGCGACGGACGCATCAAAGGAACATTTTTAGGCGAGTAACTTTACTCGCCAAGACATGGATAACTTATTTGTTGGCCCAAGGTTACAATCACCCTTGTTTAGTGTATTTTGATGATTACAAAACATATTAGTTATTTGTACTAATAACATTTGTTGTTTAAGTGTGTTTTCAGATTTCTATTCATACTAGAAGTCTTCTCTCACAAATACAAGGTTTTGGACTCAAGTCAACTCCATTTGGGCTCAAGATGCAAAATTGAAGATCAAGTGGAGATAGCCCATCTTGAAGCATTGCCTTGAAGTCTTTTAGAGTTTGTAAGTTTAGTATGTTAAAGTTTGAATATAGGAAATTTGGCTCTAGGATTTGCACACACACTTGTTTCATGTATTTCCTATGTTTTAAAAATGGTTATTTATAAGTTTTATGCCTTAGTTTATATATACATGTACCAAAGCTTTATATCCTGAAAAACTTGTTTAAAACATGTGTATAAACTATTTTCTGCATAATACTTAGCTATTGGTATTATTAAAATATTTTTACAAAAGTTCCATCTTCAAAACAGCCCAGTTTTTCAGTGTCAGGCAACATCGGTCGACCGGCACGGTCGACCGGCGATGTGTCTGGACATGCACTGTTTGTGCATGACCGTCGGTCGATCGGACCGGTCGACCGACGAAGAGCATTTTGCTCTCGGGATATTTCAGTCGACCGAACCGGTCGACCGGACCGGTCGACCGAGAGCCAACGGCTCTTTCCAGCAGGGCTGGCGGTCGACCGGACCGGTCGACCGCCAAGCCTGCAACTTAGCAACGGCTCTTTCCTCTTTGGGATTTTCTGAAAAACTGTTTTCTTTTTCTGCTTTAACAGATTTTTGGAGAGTTGTTGGGGTGCTTTTGCAGGTTGAATTAGGTGAAAAGAAAATGTTTTTAACTTATTTTCAACCCTATAAATAGAGGAGAAGTCTCTCTTTCATATTACTTAGAAAAATCCTCAAGTTTTGGTGTTTTCAAAAGAGAAAAGAAAATTTGTTTAAAGCTTTCAATTCCTACTCTTTTAAGTCTGATTTTTCAGTTGTGTTTGATTACTCATATCACTCTACAACTGAAGTTTTCTCACCACACTTCATAGAGCCAAAAATCCTATACTCATTCTATAGTGAAGTTGTAATTGAAGTGAGAGTGTTTGTAGAAGAGTTTGAGAAAAGTGTAGTGATCTTGTTGTGATCACTTGGTTCTTATAATCTTTTCCTTGTGGAGCAACCTCTTCGGTAGAGGTCCTTTGTACTTGGTGGAGCTCGGTGCTCGGTCTTCGGTAGACCAATTGTAAAGGCATCCTCGGTGGATAGTGGAAACCCTTCACGGAGGTGAAGGCGGGGACTAGAGCAAGTGTGCTCGAACCTCGAAACAAATCATCTTGTTTGCGATTGCCTTTGCGTTATTCTTGCTTTCAATTTCTCTTGCTTTATATTGTCTTGAATTATTTGCTTGAGAACTAACCCTCTACTTGTGCAATCTTGTCTTGTTTACTTTACTTGCTATACTTGTTGTGTTACATTGTGTGCATTTCATTTCTCATCATCATACTTGGCATTGATCGATCACACCTCAATATAACACGGTTGCATTGCGCACCTCTAACCCATATCTAGGGGAATTGGGAGGAAGGAGTTCAGAACCTCGCAAGGGGTATTCGGCTCTTAGTCGTGTTTTGAGAGATCGTTGCATCACTCATTTAATTAAAGTTTAAAAAGATCATTAGATTAGCATTCACACCTATTCACCCCCCTCTAGGTGTTTTTCAATTGGTATCAGAGCTTGGACTCTAGGATTTGGTTTAACCACCTTAGAGAAGATCCTAATTTGCTAATCATTTCATTCATATTCATATAGTAAAAATGGCCGATGGAATTAAAACCCCTCCTAAGTTTGATGGACTTAACTTTCCCATATGGAAAGTTAAGATGACCGTGTTTTTGCAATCTCTAGGTAGCCGAGTTGCAAAGGTCGTGACTAAGTCCTTTAGTGTACCCCCCGGTGACGAATCCACTTGGTCCGAAATAGAGACTAAGGAATTCGATGCCAATGCCAAAGCTCACTATGCACTTCTTCAAGCCCTAAATGATGATGACATAGCTAGGGTTATACATTGCAAATCCGCATTTGAGATTTGGTCACACTTGATAGTCACTCATGAGGGGACCTCACAAGTAAAGAAGGCTAAGATTGACCTTCTTCGGTCTCAATATGAAACATTTAGCATGCAAGACAATGAAACCATAGATGATATGGTAACAAGATTTACCAAGATTACTAATGGACTCTCTTCTTTAGGTGAAGATATCAACAATGATCAAAGAGTAAGGAAGATCATCCGGGCTCTTCCTCCTTTATGGGAAGTTAAAGCTACAACCTTGAAGGAACTCAATGACAATGAAGAGATGGAGCTCATAGGTCTCATTGGGAACCTCAAAACCCATGAGATGGAAAGGAAAGCAAGGGAGGACATGGCTCCTACCAAGAAGAAGACTATCGCCTTCAAGAGTCAAGCTACACACTCCGATGAAGATGATGAAGAAGAAGATGATGAGGAGCTCTCACTCCTTGTTAAGAATGTCCGGAGGATGTACAACAAGGCGAAGTACCAAGGTAGAAGGAGATGGCAAGGAGGCAAAGAAGAAAGAAAGATCATATGCTTCAATTGCCAAAAACCGGGACACATTGTGGCGGAGTGTCCGAAAAAGCAAAGCCTTCCACTTCAAAGAAGCCTTACAAGAAGAAGGCTATGAAGGCAACTTGGGATTCGGAGACCGAATCCGAGGAAGAAATAGACACCGCCAACATGTGCTTCATGGCTAATGAAGGCACAAGCAAGGTAACCTCTTCCCCTTCTCATGATAATGAACTTTCTATGGATGTGTTAGAAGAGGCTTTTGTTGAGTTGTCACAAAACTATGATTTCTTAAAGAAAAAGTATATTAAAATGAAAAAGGAAAATGAATCTTTAAGTCTTCAAGTTTTTACTCTTACAAAAGAAAAGGATGAGTTGGTTTCCACTTTGGCCACTATCAAAAATGATTTTGAAAAATATAAGATCTCTTGCAAAGGTAAGGCCCCACTAATTGATTCAAATGAAGTTTCTATGCTTAAGGAAAGATTAGACTCATTAAGTGTTGTTTTGAAAGATTGTGAGTTTAACAAGAAGAAAATTGAGGCTATGTTTCCTAAGAAACAAGCCCCAAAGAAAAATGCTCATGCTCATGTTCATGTTCATACTACACAACCTAAACAACATGACAAAACCCCAAAACATGCTCACACTACACATCATGCTTTCATGTATAGAAAAGTGTACTCATGTTCACATTGTGGGCGGAAAGGACACTTAGCTAATTTTTGTTATGATAGACTAAGTGCATCACATCATAATGTTTGGGTTCGTAACACTAACTTTCAAGGACCCAAGAAAGTTTGGGTACCAAAGTCAACAATTGTTTTAAATGATGTAGGTACTTTCCAAAGCCCAACGACGTAGAGGTTTGTGGTATCTTGATAGCGGTTGCTCAAGGCACATGACTTGGGACATCAACAACTTTGCAACCCTATCAAGATATCATGAAGGTGGCACCGTCACCTTCGGAGATGACGCCAAGGGTAAAATCATCGGTATTGGTAATGTAAAACTTAGCACCTCTCCTTTAATTGAAAATGTAGTTTTGGTTGATGGCCTCAAGCATAATCTCTTGAGTGTTAGTCAACTTTGTGATAAAGGTTTTGATGTTGTTTTTGATAATGTTGCTTGTAAAGTTATTGATAGAATTTCTAATGTTTGTGTATTTTCTGGTTTTCGTGAAAGTAATGTTTATATGATTGATATGTTAAATATGTCTTGTAATATTACTTGTTTGAAAGCCCTCGATGATGACTCTTGGTTGTGGCATAGGAGATTAGGGCATATTTCTTTTGATCACATTTCTAGGTTAAACACAAAGGAAATGGTGAAAGGTATTCCTTGTTTGAATTTTGAAAAGGACCGAGTTTGTGACGCATGTCAATTTGGGAAACAAACTAAGTCTTCTTTCAAGTCAAATTAAGGATATCATGACATCACGTCCTTTGGAGTTAATCCATATGGATCTTTTTGGCCCTACACAAACCAAAAGTTTAAGTGGGAATAGATTTGCTTATGTTTTGGTTGATGATTTTTCAAGATTCACTTGGGTTTTCTTTCTTGAACATAAAAGCCAAGCATTTTCGTATTTCCAAATTTTTAAGAAAGAGTTGAAAAAGAAAAAGATGTTTCGATTTTGAGAATAAGAAGTGATAGAGGAGGTGAATTCATTAACCAACCCTTTACCACTTTTTGTGATGAACATGGAATAAAGCATGAACTTTCTTGTCCTAGAACTCCACGACAAAATGGAGTAGTTGAACGGAAAAATAGAACATTACAAGAGATGGCTAGGACAATGCTAAGTGAATATGGTCTACCACATTATTTGTGGGCCGAGGCCGTAAATACATCATGCTACATATCTAATCGTGTTTTCTTGTGTAAAAATACTACTAAAACTTCTTTTGAAATGTATTTTTCTAGAAAACCTAATGTTTCCTATTTTAAAGTTTTTGGTTGCAAATGCTTTGTTTTAAACACAAAAGATTTTTTAGGAAAATTTGATCCTAAATCTTATGAGGCTATTTTTGTAGGTTACTCAAACACTAGTAAAGCTTATAGAGTTTTCATTAGATCATCTTTGACTATTGAAGAGTCTATTCATGTTAAGTTTGAGGAATCTAACAAGTTTGTTAAGAATGTTGTAGAAATAGATGCTTTGCATGAAGGCTTGGAGAAAGTCACCTTGGAGGATGCTTCTACCATGGGAGACAAGCCAAAGGATGATGATGGAAGTGAAGCCAAAGTGGAAGAGGCCCAAGGAAATGAACATCAAACAAATGAGGTGGAGCCTACTCAACCACTACCTAAGGATTGGAGATTCAATCCTCATCATCCCTAGGACCTCGTCATAGGTGAAGTATCAAAAGGGGTAACTACTCGCTCTAAAATTCAAGATTATTGTGGCCACTTTGCATTTATTTCACACATAGAACCCAAAAATGTCCTCGAAGCCGAGGCCGATTCATATTGGTTGCTAGCCATGCAAGAGGAGCTCAATCAATTTGAGCGCAACCAAGTTTGGCACCTTGTTCCTAGGCCCCACGATAGACCAACAATTGGTACTAAGTGGATCTTTAAGAATAAGTTGGATGAATCGGGTAATGTAGTTAGAAACAAGGCTAGGTTAGTTGCCCAAGGTTACACTCAAATCGAAGGGATCGATTTTGAAGAAACCTTTGCACCCGTAGCACGGCTTGAAGCCATACAGATGACACTAGCATTTGCCTCATATAAAGATTTCAAATTATTTCAAATGGATGTTAAAAGTGCTTTTCTAAATGGATTTATTGAAGAGGAGGTGTATGTTGAACAACCCCCCGGGTTTGTTGATCCTACACATCCGGATTTTGTTTTTAAATTAGATAAAGCTCTTTATGGTTTAAAACAAGCCCCTAGGGCTTGGTATGAAAGACTTTCCTCATTTTTAATTTCAAATGGTTTTAAGAAAGGTAAAATTGACACAACTTTATTTACAAAACATGTAGAAAATGACATTCTTATTGTGCAAATTTATGTAGATGATATTATTTTTGGTTCTACTAATGAATCTCTTTGCAAAGTTTTTGAGTCATGCATGAAGGATGAATTTGAAATGTCTATGATGGGGGAGCTCAACTATTTCCTTGGACTCCAAATCAAGCAAAGGAAGGATGGGATCTTCATCAATCAAGCCAAGTACACAAAGGAACTAATCAAAAGATTTGGGCTTGAAGGATCAAGAGTAAGCAAAACTCCCATGGCAACAACTACAAAGCTTGACAAGGATGAACAAGGTAAAAGTGTAGACATTAAATTATACCGTAGCATGATTGGTAGCTTGCTTTATTTGACGGCTAGTAGGCCGGATATTATGTTTTCCGTTTGTCTTTGTGCACGTTTTCAATCTTGTCCTAAAGAATCTCACATAATTGCGGTTAAACGCATAATTAGATACCTTAATGGCACTATTGAAATGGGTTTATGGTATCCTAAAACCGGATTATTTGAAATGAAGAGTTTTTCGGATGCCGACTATGCGGGTTGTAGGGTAGATAGGAAGAGCACAAGTGGAACATGTCAATTCTTAGGTAATTGTCTTGTATCTTGGTCTTCCAAAAAGCAAAATTCGGTAGCCCTATCAACCGCCGAGGCGGAGTATGTTGCGGCCGGAGCTTGTTGTGCACAAGTTCTTTGGATGAAACATACTCTCCTTGACTATGATTTACACTTTGATCATGTTAAAATATTTTGTGATAATACTAGTACTATTCACATGACAAAGAATGCAAATCAACATAGTAAAACCAAACACATTGACATTAGGTATCACTTTCTTAGAGATCATTATGAGAAAGGTGATATTGATATTGATTATGTTTCTACCGATTTTCAACTAGCCGATATTTTTACCAAACCTCTAGATTATGCTAGATTTTCATTTATTTGTGGTGAGTTGAATGTTTGCATTATGGATTCTTAAAAAAAAATAAAATTTGTTTTTCTATTGGTGTTTTAACCCTTTTTGATGTATGACAAAAAGGGGGAGAATAATAAGTAAGTTTGTTGATATTTGAAAAATAAGTGTTTAAGTTTAAACTTTCTAAGTTTGATACTATTTGAGTTTCATTTCATGAAGAAAAAGAAAGTTTGTGTTTATTTGAGTTTTTGGACAAAAACTATTGTGTTTGTTAAATGCTTTATGTATGTTTACATAGCTTTTCATATTCATGATAAATACATAGCATTGTTTGAGGGGGAGCTTTCCAAGCTTTTCCTCCTTTATTTGTTTCAATAACCTATATGTTTTGTCATCATCAAAAAGGGGGAGATTGTTGGCCCAAGGTTACAATCACCCTTGTTTAGTGTATTTTGATGATTACAAAACATATTAGTTATTTGTACTAATAACATTTGTTGTTTAAGTGTGTTTTCAGATTTCTATTCATACTAGAAGTCTTCTCTCACAATACAAGGTTTTGGACTCAAGTCAACTCCATTTGGGCTCAAGATGCAAAAATTGAAGATCAAGTGGAGATAGCCCATCTTGAAGCATTGCCTTGAAGTCTTTTAGAGTTTGTAAGTTTAGTATGTTAAAGTTTGAATATAGGAAATTTGGCTCTAGGATTTGCACACACACTTGTTTCATGTATTTCCTATGTTTTGAAAATGGTTATTTCTAAGTTTTATGCCTTAGTTTATATATACATGTACCAAAGCTTTATATCCTGAAAAACTTGTTTAAAACATGTGTATAAACTATTTTCTGCATAATACTTAGCTATTGGTATTATTAAAATATTTTTACAAAAGTTCCATCTTCAAAACAGCCCAGTTTTTCAGTGTCAGGCAACATCGGTCGACCGGCACGGTCGACCGGCGATGTGTCTGGACATGCACTGTTTGTGCATGACCGTCGGTCGACCGGACCGGTCGACCGACGAAGAGCATTTTGCTCTCGGGATATTTCGGTCGACCGAACCGGTCGACCGGAAGAAGGAAACTGTGTTTCCTCCTTTTGGGTCGGTCGACCGGACCGGTCGACCGAGAGCCAACGGCTCTTTCCAGCAGGGCTGGCGGTCGACCGGACCGGTCGACCGCCAAGCCTGCAACTTAGCAACGGCTCTTTCCTCTTTGGGATTTTCTGAAAAACTGTTTTCTTTTTCTGCTTTAACAGATTTTTGGAGAGTTGTTGGGGTGCTTTTGCAGGTTGAATTAGGTGAAAAGAAAATGTTTTTAACTTATTTTCAACCCTATAAATAGAGGAGAAGTCTCTCCTTCATATTACTTAGAAAAATCCTCAAGTTTTGTGTTTTCAAAAGAGAAAAGAAAATTTGTTTAAAGCTTTCAATTCCTACTCTTTTAAGTCTGATTTTTCAGTTGTGTTTGATTACTCATATCACTCTACAACTGAAGTTTTCTCACCACACTTCATAGAGCCAAAAATCCTATACTCATTCTATAGTGAAGTTGTAATTGAAGTGAGAGTGTTTGTAGAAGAGTTTGAGAAAAGTGTAGTGATCTTGTTGTGATCACTTGGTTCTTATAATCTTTTCCTTGTGGAGCAACCTCTTCGGTAGAGGTCCTTTGTACTTGGTGGAGCTCGGTGCTCGGTCTTCGGTAGACCAATTGTAAAGGCATCCTCGGTGGATAGTGGAAACCCTTCACGGAGGTGAAGGCGGGGACTAGAGCAAGTGTGCTCGAACCTCGAAACAAATCATCTTGTTTGCGATTGCCTTTGCGTTATTCTTGCTTTCAATTTCTCTTGCTTTATATTGTCTTGAATTATTTGCTTGAGAACTAACCCTCTACTTGTGCAATCTTATCTTGTTTACTTTACTTGCTATACTTGTTGTGTTACATTGTGTGCATTTCATTTCTCATCATCATACTTGGCATTGATCGATCACACCTCATACAACACGGTTGCATTGCGCACCTCTAACCCATATCTAGGGGAATTGGGAGGAAGGAGTTCAGAACCTCGCAAGGGGTATTCGGCTCTTAGTCGTGTTTTGAGAGATCGTTGCATCACTCATTTAATTAAAGTTTAAAAAGATCATTAGATTAGCATTCACACCTATTCACCCCCCCTCTAGGTGTTTTTCATTATTTTTATACTGGTATTTTTATATCAACAACCACAACCCTCAAAAATTAGTTCTGCTCTCAGTTTGCCCTCTGTCAGTCGACTTGATCGAGTTATTAGTCGACTTGAAACCTTATTAGTCGACTACTTCCTTGTCTCAAGTCGACTAGCTTATTTGAGACGCGACCCTATGAGACGCGGCCTTATTAGTCGACTACCCCTTCATCCCTAGTCGACTAACTTTTTCCTGAAGACGCGACCCTATGAGACGCGACCTTATTAGTCGACTTGGCCTTCCTCTATAGTCGACTAACTCCTTCATAAGTCGACTACTTGCCTCTCCCTAGTCGACTAACTTTGGCTGTCTGCTGTGGTTAATCACTTCCTTGAATATGGACCTTATCCTCGGAACTTGTATTATATATTGTTATTACATGACTTGTCACTTGACGAATATCACCTCTTGTCATGCTATCTCTTGACACCAGGCATGATACACTTGACTCTTATAATTATCACGATAACGGGAATGATAACCGGACATCATGTTTTACAAACTTGAATTACGTAATAGTACACATCGTACTCCTGATACTCCTGTCTTCATAATATTCCTGACTTGCTCCTGCTCATTCCCGAAATCGGATAATTATCTAAAGAACTCATAAAATGAGACAACTTACATCGGGTCGGGGGAAACATGCGGCTATCAATATATGTTCATGTTTATAGTGGCACTAGGTATGTTGTGCAACTAAATTTTCGGTCTGACCTGTGGGCCTCCAGGCGACCGAGGGGAGTGCTGGCTCCCTCATTCCTGGTACCATCTTGATAAGGGCATTCCATAAGACCCTCCTGTACGCCTTGCGGCTGGTTCCGAGCACCAGTAACGGAACGTCATGGACCGTGGTCCCGGGCAAGCACGGGACCCACTGTAAACATTGTTCGTTGATACCCCTGTTGGTTTCCAATAACAGCCTCGATTTACTCCTATGTGGATGTATGTGTGCTGGGACGCTATTACACATACCTAGACATATGGGTAGATCGAGTAATAAGTATAAATATAAAATGGCAGAAATAGATTTATTCAGGCCCTATTACCTTCATTTTGTGTCTCCATTTCATGTTTACTGTACACGTACACTCAACACAGTTTTTGATGTTTAATACTGTTTGATCATATCAACACATGCATATACTTATCTCTTCATGACATTTGGCTTTCACCTGCATATTTGTTAGGGAGTTCTGACTCCCCTGAACTCGCATGTTCAGGTTCTGAAGCGTGGACTGAAGTGGAGCCCTCCACTGAAGATCAAGCCTATTTCTCGGAGCAAGCTGATTTGTCCTAGCTCCTTCCGTTCCTGAATCCTTCTGCTAGCTCGGGGATTTTCTTCTCAGCCCGTGAGCACCTTTTGTTGTACAAATTGTAATTCTTACTTTTGTATCTAGCGGTGATATAATGAACATGTACTAACATATCCCGCTCTGTGATAACTTTGTAATCCTTATGTTGGAATGTATATTGCCACGTGCTTTCTGTACTCTTTTACTTGCCTGTACTGATGCTTAGCGTATATACGTGAGGGTATTTCCGACCTGCGTATGTACGTCGCAGTAACGTCTCCGTACCCGTCAGATCGGGGCGTTACAGGTTGGTATCAGAGCCTAGGCTCTCACACCTACAGTACAGCCAAATTGCAATTAATGGGATCTTAAATTGCAGTTGGGATGCATGAGTTTCGGTTAAACATTCCAACTACAAAGTTATCCATTTCTTCTTGATATTCCTTCCCTTGATTCCTAAAGTCCATCTATCTTCTGCTTTCACTCCTCTTTTCAGACATCTTTTACCAACATAGATATGGATAGAAGGGCAGGACGTAACAACTCCGGGCAGCCACAGGATGGACCCACAGGGGGAAATGCTGATATTCTTAGGGTTATCCAGAATATGGTGGAGAATCAATAAAGGCAGACCGAACTCCTTCGGCAAGGATTGATAGCAGCTCCTCAGGAACGAAGGCCGGGCAACGTGTCAGACTTCAGGCGGTTGCAGCCGACAATATTTACAGGGGAAGAGAGACCGCTAGATGCCGAGCAATGGCTAATTGACACAACAGATCTCTTGAAGGCAGCACGGGTCCCAGAGGAAGATAAGGTGGAAGTCGCCAAGATCCAATTAAAGGATGTGGCTAGAAACTGGTGGCTAGCTGAAGAAGCGAGACTGGATAAACCCATCACTTGGGACCAGTTCTCTAAAAGCTTTTATGATAGATTCTTCCCTACCACAGCTCAAAAGGAGATGGAAGAACAATTCATCCGACTTCAACAATGGAACCGATCTGTCGATGAATATGCTGCTGAGTTCTTAAGGCTGAGTCGTTTTGCTCCATATATGATAGCTGACGAGGAGAAACGGGCAAGCAGATTTCAGCAGGGCTTACAAATGGATATTTAAGTCCTTTTGATTCCCCAACAGCTGAAAACATATTCCCAGGTCCTCACTGTAGCTCGAGAGGTGGAACGAGGATTAGAGAAAAAGAACCTTGATCAGAGGAGGAGTCAGGCCATGAAGAGGCCATTTCAGCAACTGGGCAGAGGAGGTCCAGTCAGGACTGCAAAAGTCCTAATGGTTAGAAGACCATTTCGATCAGCCCCTCTTCAGATAACTCGACCACTTCCTATATGTGATTATTGCCAGAGGACAGGCCACGCATCAGGAGTGCCGTAGGGCCAATGGATTATGCCTGATATGTGGATCTGGTGATCACACAATAGAAGGCTGTCCCCATAAGAGAATAGGGGTGATGAGCCGAACCCTACCAGCACTTCCTGCTCCTATTGGTCAGAGGAACCCAGGGCCAATGGTCGGAAGGGCCCCTCTCCCTCCACAACAACGGGCTTTTCGCCCAGCTCCAAGAGGAGGAAGAACAACAGCAGGTCGTGGAAGAGGACGAGCCTACAACTTGACGGCGGAAGAGGCCCAAACTTCTGGAGAAGTGGTAACAGGTAAGATTATGGTGCACTCTAAACCTGTCTTAGCCCTCTTTGATTCTGGCGCTTCTCATTGTTACATATCAGATAGTTTCATTGCTTTGAACTTTATACCTGTTGAATATTTAGACCACCAGTAGGAGATTAGCACCGGTAATGGAGTAGTCATCTCTAATAGAATTTGTGTAGATTGTCCGGTAGAACTGTGTGACAGGACATTAACAGTGGATATGCTCGTACTAGATACTAAAGGGTACGACGTAATCTTAGGCATGACTTGGCTCAGCAAATACCATGCGGTTATTGATTGTCGAAACAAGAAAGTCATTTTCAGAATACCGCTTCAGCCTGAGTTTCAATTGAAGGAGAACACAAACCTGCCAAGGGAAAAACACAGATGACTGCTGCTGAGATCCAGAAAAAGGGAGTACCAGTTTGGAAGGAGATCTCAGGACTTCCACCCGATAGAGTGATTGAGTTCTCCATTGATATCATTCTGGGCACAGTCCCAATATCTAAGGCTCCATACAGAATGGCGCCCACTGAATTAGAAGTTCTAAAGAAGCAGTTACAAGAATATTCTGACAAGGGATTGATTAGACCAAGTACTTCACCGTGGGGAGCTCCAGTGCTATTGGCCAACAAGAAAGATGGTGGTAAGCGGTTGTGTATAGACTACAGAGAATTAAACAAGGTTACCATCAAGAATAAGTATCCCTTACCAAGAATTGATGATCTTTTTGATCAACTTCATGGGGCCCGAGTGTTTTCAAAATTGGATTTACATTCAGGTTATCACCAACTGAAAGTGAAGAAAGAAGATATTTCGAAGACAGCATTTAGAACTCGTTATGGTCATTACGAATTTCTAGTCATGCCCTTCGGAGTAACCAATGCCCCAGCTGTCTTTATGGATTTGATGAACCGAGTTTTTTCGCCATATTTGGACCAGTTTGTTGTGGTGTTCATCGATGATATCTTAATATATTCTAAGAACGACAGAGAGCATGCAGAACACTTAAGGATAGTGCTACAGACTCTCCGGTAGGAACAACTTTATGCTAAGCAAAGCAAGTGTGAGTTCTGGTTAGACCATATAGCTTTCTTGGGCCATATAGTTTCGGAAGAAGGAATTTCAGTTGACCCTAGCAAAATTCAGGCAGTTAAAGATTGGCCAATCCCCAGGACAGTAACAGAAATTAAAAGCTTTATTGGATTAACCGGATATTACAGAAGGTTTGTCCAAGACTTCTCCAAAATCGCAGCCCCATTAACAAAGCTCACCAGAAAAGGGGAAAGGTATCAATGGTCAGAGGAATGTACTGCAGCATTTGAACGATTAAAGGATAAACTAATTTCAGCTCCAATCTTGAAGACTCCCTCAGGAACAGGAGGAATGGTTATATATAGTGATGCATCTGGAAAAGGCCTAGGATGTGTATTAATGCAGCATGGTCATGTTATAGCTTATGCATCTAGGCAATTAAAACCACATGAGAGAAATTACCCAACCCATGACTTAGAGCTGGCGGCGGTAATATTTGCATTGAAGATCTGGAGACACTACCTTCTGGGGGACAGAGTATTGATCTATACAGATCATAAGAGCCTTAAGTATATCTTCACACAGAAAGAATTAAACATGAGGCAAAGGCGGTGGCTTGAATTGATGGCCGACTATGACATAGACTTACAGTACCACCCTGGTAAGGACAATACAGTCCCAGATGCATTAAGCAGGAGACCAGAGAACAAAGTATTATTACGACTCACTCAACAGAAGGAATTGCTTCGGGAAATCATGAAGTTGGACTTGATGCTAATACAAGGAGCAGATGAGTCAGGTCAACTAATGACCTTTCAGATTCAACTAACTCTGATAAATGAAATTAAGGAAGCTCAAAAGGGGGACCCCAGATTACAGAAATTCAGGGCTCAAGTAGAAGCTGGATTAAGAATAGATATCTGTATTCATTCGGATAATGCACTTTATTTTGGTGACAGAATTTGTATACCCCAAGGGGAAGTTCGGCAGAAAGTTTTGGCAGAGGCACACAGTTCAGCTTATTCCATACACCCAGGAGGAAATAAAATGTATCAAGACTTGAAGCTGAAGTTTTGGTAGAATGCCATGAAGAGGGAGATAGCCCAGTATGTGGCAAAATGCTTGGTTTGTCAGCAAATAAAGGCAGAACATCAGAGAACAGCTGGACTTCTACAACCGTTGCCGATACCCGAATGGAAGTGGGAACATATCACCATGGATTTTGTTACAGCTCTACCCCACAGTCCTAAGGGTAACAATGCAGTATGGGTGATCGTTGACCGCGTCACAAAGGCAGCTCACTTTTTACCTTTCAGAGTAGGTCAGTCAACAGAAGTTCTTGCAGATAAATATATGAAAGAAATTGTTCGTCTACATGGGGTTCCAGTTAGCATCGTGTCAGATAGAGACACGAGATTCCGATCACATTTCTGGGAAAGTCTCCAAGAAAATTTAGGAACTCGTCTGAAATTCAGTACCTCATATCACCCCCAGACAGATGGACAATCTGAACGAACTATCCAAATCCTTGAAGACATGTTACGAGCCTGCATGATAGAATTTAAAGGGTCATGGGAAGACTATATTCATTTGGTAGAATTCTCTTATAATAACAGCTATCAGGCCAGTATCAAAATGGCACCATTTGAGGCATCATATGGCAGAAAATGCAGGTCGCCGATATGTTGGGACGAAGTTGGCGAAAGAAGACTTATGGGACCAGACATTCTAGTTCAGATAACAGATAAAGTCCGAATTATCAGAGATCATCTCCGGGCAGCACAGAGCCGACAAAAGAATTGGGCAGACACAAATAGAAGACCGTTAGAATTCAGAACAGGTGATCATATATTTTTGAAGATATCACCCACCAAAGGGGTAATTCGGTTCGGTACTCGTGGAAAACTTAGTCTGAGATACATCGGCCCATTCGAAATTTTGGATCGTGTGGGAGATGTGGCTTACCAATTGGCATTACCGCCATCTTTAGAAGGAGTACACAATGTATTCCATGTATCACAGTTGAGGAAGTATGTCAAGGATGAGAGTCACATTCTAGATCACTCAGAATTAGAACTACAACCAGATCTATCCTACAAGGAACGGCCGATAGCCATTCTGGGCAGAAGTGTCAAAACATTGAAAAATCGGGCAATACCATTGGTACTGGTTTCTTGGAAAAGGCATGCCCCAGGAGAAGCTACATGGGAACGAAAGGATACTATTCGTGAACGTTACCCCCAACTCTTTCCATCTTAGTTGGTAAAATTCCTTGCCCCTATTCTTTCACATCCCTATTATCGAAATTTCGAGGACGAAATTTTTGATAAGGTAGATGGATTGTAACACCCCATCCTCAGTATACGTACACAGTTACGTGTCCTGATTTTTGGAGCATATTTTTTTATTTTATTTTATTTTATTTTTATTTTCTGCTATTTAAATTCTTACTCATATAGCAGTGCTGCATGATTTGATCTGTTTGGTATTCAGATTTGACTGATTTCAGTTTCAAATATTATTTTTTTAATATTCTAGATTTTTCATGATTTTCTGGAATTTTTCGGAATTAAGTTGTAAATCTTCAAAACCGGTGTCGGCCAGTTTCGCTGACCGACTTTCGGATTTTTAATTTACGAATGGAGTTGAAAATATTAAAATAACTTTCATAATATTTCTTAAAATCATGTTTTCTATCTAAATGAATTTTTTTAGAATTTTCAGATTTTATCAAAAATCCAGCCTATCCGGTGTAGACACCGTTCACAGTGGATTCCAAGATTTTTATTTTGAAAATGGAATTGAATTTCTGAAAACTAATTTCACTAAAAATCTTAAAATAATATTTATTATTTTTGAGAATTTTTGGGAGACTTTTTGAGATACTTCAATTTTTGGACTTTTCCGGAGTTTTCAGTATTTTCCCAGATACCGGGAATTTATCCAAATATTCCACTTTTCTCTTTTTCTCATTTTCTCTCTCCTTCATCAGACGCGAGTTTCACCAACTGGATTCATCATTAAATGCAGTGATCCTCTCCATACTGCATTTAATGCTTATGGGCAAAATCAACTCAGGTCAAATCACCCATGCCTTTTTGTCTTTTTCCCGTAAACACAACCTTATGTTTTCCTTTCTGGACGCAGCAATAATCTCCGCGTCCAGCTCTTATAGCCCATACGCGGGCTTCAATTGAATGGAGACGCAAGTCTCCATTCTTGCGTTTCTTTGATTTGAATGGAGGGCAAGATGGTAATAATAAACTTTACCTTTATATATATTCACATGCACTCCCATCTTCTCTCTCTTTCATTATTTTCCTCCCATCTTCCATTTCCAGCAAGCTTCAACAGCAAACGCAGCCACCAAGCTCCCTTTGGCCGGCCATTACCACCACCCACCATCTCCATCTTCTCCACCAACTTCTTCCACCATTTCCTCCACCATTCTCCCCTCCATCTCCTCCTCCATTTCCAACAACTACACCATCTTCTTCAACCTCTTTTCACCAAGAAACATCAAAGAAACCCATTTTCTCCATCAACTTCACCACCATCTCCACCACCACCTGCACCACCGTAGCCACCACCAAGCATACCATCTTCACCTCCTCGTCATCCTCTTTCCGACGAACTATAGATTCGTCCTCCGAAACATCGTTTGCAAAATCCCATTTTTTCAAATTGAACTATACTTGCACCTTCAACCTCTCTCCTTCTCTTTTAAGGCCGGCCACCTCCTTTGGATTGGGGGCCGTGCTCTTCTTCATAATCGGCAAGACTCTAGGGCCGGTACCCTCCTTTTGGATTGGGGCCGGGCTTTTCTTCGTCGGCAATATCGCCGTAGATTTTCCGGTAATCGTTCGCGATTATTCCGGTAATCGTTTTGGTGATAATTGACGACCACTTTAACAAAGAACTTATCCTCACTTGGTATTTTTCTCCCGGGGCGTCGGACGCATCAAAGGAACATTTTTAGGCGAGTAACTTTACTCGCCAAGACATGGATAACTTATTTTTATACTGGTATTTTTATATCAACAACCACAACCCTCAAAAATTAGTTCTGCTCTCAGTTTGCCCTCTGTTAGTCGACTTGATTCAGTTATTAGTCGACTTGAAACCTTATTAGTCGACTACTTCCTTGTCTCAAGTCGACTAGCTTATTTGAGACGCGACCCTATGAGACGCGGCCTTATTAGTCGACTACCCCTTCATCCCTAGTCGACTAACTTTTTCCTGAAGACGCGACCCTATGAGACGCGACCTTATTAGTCGACTTGGCCTTCCTCTATAGTCGACTAACTCCTTCATAAGTCGACTACTTGCCTCTCCCTAGTCGACTAACTTTGGCTGTCTGCTGTGGTTAATCACTTCCTTGAATATGGACCTTATCCTCGGGACTTGTATTATATATTGTTATTACATGACTTGTCACTTGACAAATATCACCTCTTGTCATGCTATCTCTTGACACCAGGCATGATACACTTGACTCTTATAATTATCACGATAACGGGAATGATAACCGGACATCATGTTTTACAAACTTGAATTACGTAATAGTACACATCGTACTCCTGATACTCCTGTCTTCATAATATTCCTGACTTGCTCCTGCTCATTCCCGAAATCGGATAATTATCTAAAGAACTCATAAAATGAGACAACTTACATCGGGTCGGGGGAAACATGCGGCTATCAATATATGTCCATGTTTACAGTGGCACTAGGTATGTTGTGCAACTAAATTTCCGGTCTGACCTGTGGGCCTCCAGGCGACCGAGGGGAGTGCTGGCTCCCTCATTCCTGGTACCATCTTGATAAGGGCATTCCATAAGACCCTCCTGTACGCCTTGCGGCTGGTTCCGAGCACCAGTAACGGAACGTCATGGACCGTGGTCCCGGGCAAGCACGGGACCCACTGTAAACATTGTTCGTTGATACCCCCGTTGGTTTCCAATAACAGCCTCGATTTACTCCTATGTGGATGTATGTGTGCTGGGACGCTATTACACATACCTAGACATATGGGTAGATCGAGTAATAAGTATAAATATAAAAATGGCAGAAATAGATTTATTCAGGCCCTATTACCTTCATTTTGTGTCTCCATTTCATGTTTACTGTACACGTACACTCAACACAGTTTTTGATGTTTAATACTGTTTGATCATATCAACACATGCATATACTTATCTCTTCATGACATTTGGCTTTCACCTGCATATTTGTTAGGGAGTTCTGACTCCCCTGAACTCGCATGTTCAGGTTCTGAAGCGTGGACTGAAGTGGAGCCCTCCACTGAAGATCAAGCCTATTTCTCGGAGCAAGCTGATTTGTCCTAGCTCCTTCCGTTCCTGAATCCTTCTGCTAGCTCGGGGATTTTCTTCTCAGCCCGTGAGCACCTTTTGTTGTACAAATTGTAATTCTTACTTTTGTATCTAGCGGTGATATAATGAACATGTACTAACATATCCCGCTCTGTGATAACTTTGTAATCCTTATGTTGGAATGTATATTGCCACGTGCTTTCCGTACTCTTTTACTTGCCTGTACTGATGCTTAGCGTATATACGTGAGGGTATTTCCGACCTGCGTATGTACGTCGCAGTAACATCTCCGTACCCGCCGGATCGGGGCGTTACATATGGCATTTTAGGTTGTTATTAGGAACTAGTTTTTATTTGGACTTGAAAGACACTTTTGTTATACCGTTATTTAGACAGAATTTGGTTTATGTTTCTGTATTGAACAAATTTGGTTATCATTGTTCTTTTGGAAATAATCAGTTTAGTCTCTCATTAAATTCAAATATTGTTGGTACTGGTTTATTGAGTATTTATGACAACCTTTATTTGCTTGACACTATTGCATCATACAATGAAACCATACATGTGGATTCACGTGGTACAAAACGTAAGCTAAATAAAAAAAATTCAGCAAGATTATGGCGCAAGCGTTTGGGTCATATACCCAAATCTAGAATAGAACGACTTGTGACAGAAGGTATTTTGGATTCGCTTGATTTTTCAGACTTAAATGTCTGTGTTGAGTGTATCAAGGAAAAATAGACCAAACATAAGAGATTAGGTGCAAATAGGTCTTTAGGCGTCTTAAAATTGATACATATGGATATCTGTGTACCATTCCCTACCGCTTCTTGGAATGGTCAACGATACTTTATATCATTCATAGACAATTACTCATGCTATGGGACCTATATCTCATTCATGAGAAATCAAAGTCTCTGAACATGTTCAAAATATTCAGAGCTGAAGTTGAAACTCAACTCAGTAAGAAAATTAAGTGTGTCAGATCTGACCGTGACGGTGAGTACTATGGCAGATATGACGGTTCAGGAAAACAACATATAAGGCCATTTGCTGACTTCTTAGAGGAATGTGGAATCGTCCCACAGTACACCATGCCAGGCTCACCTGGCATGAATGGTGTGACTGAAAGATGAAATAGGACTCTTAAAGATATGGTAATGAGTATGATTAGTCATTTTACCTTACCAGAATCATTCTGAGGAGAAGCAATAAAGATAACAACTTATATCATGAACAGAGTACTAACTAAAGCAGCTGTCAAACCTTATGAGCTTTGGACAGGTCGAAAGCCTAGTCTAAAGCACTTACATATTTAGGGATGTCCATCTAAGGCTGGCCTTATAGGCCAAATGAAAAGAAATTGGAGTCCAAAATAGTGAGCAGCTACTTCATTGGTTACTCTGACCGATCTAAGGGCTACAAGTTTTATGATCCCACTATTAAGTTAATTTTTGAAATGGAAAATGCAATATTTTTTGAGAATGTTGAGTTTGGGGGAAAAAATAAGGTAAGAGATATTGTCTTTGAGGAGGAATCAGTTACGATCCCTGCTACTACTTTTAACATTGAACAGGCTTCTATACCTGTCATTATTCGAGAAGCAGATATGGAACCTCATCAAGACAATGTTGAACAATTTTTCACTCAAGTTGAGGTAATTGTTACTGAAGAACAAACTCAACAATCTCAAGAACAGATACCATTAAGAGGTTCCCCAAGAGAAAGGAGAAATGCTATTTCAGATGATTACATAGTATTCCTCTAAGAACATGAGGACACTGATGGATCGATGGAAGGTTATCCAGTCAACTTCCATCAAGCCATACAGGATTCTAACTCTCAAAATGGATAGATGCTATGAATGAAGCGTATAAGTCTATGCAACACAATCAAGTATTGGATCTTGTCACATTATCTGAAGGTAAGAAGCTCATTAGTTGCAAATGGATATTTAAAACCAAGAGGGATTCAAAAGGTAATGTGGAAAGATATAAAGCTCGTCTTGTAGCTAAAGGCTTTACTCAAAGGGAGGACATTGATTTTACAGAGACTTTATCTCCGGTTTCATCGAAAGACTCTTTTAGTACTATTATGGCTCTTGTTGCATATTTTGATTTTGAGTTACATCAGATAGATGTTAAGGTAGCTTTTCTCAATGATGACATTGAGAAAACTACATATATGGTGCAACCAGAAAATTTTGTGTCTGGAGACCCAAAAAATATGGTTTGCAAACTAAAGAAATCCATTTGTGAACTTAAGCAAGCTTCCCGTTAATGGTACTACAAGTTTTATCAAGTAGTTGTCTCATTTAATTTCGAGACAAATATTGTTGAAGATTATGTGTATCACAACTTCAATGGGAGTAAGTATATATTCCTGATTTTATATGTTGATGACATACTCCTTACTACCAATGATAAGAAAATTTTGCACAAAACCAAGAGATTTCTATCAAAGAAATTTGATATGAAAGATCTTGGTGAGGCATCTTTTGTCTTAGAAATCCAGATATACCAGGATCGCTCTTGGGGTATTCTTGGAGTGTTATAAAAGGCCTATATAGAAAAGGTGCTTGAAAGATATGGTATGCAAGATTGTAAACCAGGAGACATCCCAGTCACAAAGGTGATAAATTAGTCTAAGTCAATGCCCTAAGAATGACCTTGAAGTTAAAGAAATGCAGAAGATTCCCTATTCATTGTTGGAATGCTAGGCATATATTTAAGTAACACTGTGATGGATTACTGAAGAGCAGCCAAAAGGATCTTCAGATTTTTACAGAGAACTAAGGATTACATACTCACATACAAGAGGTCAGATCAGATTGAGATCATTAGGTATTCAGATTTTGACTTTGCTGGATGCCAAGACAGTAGGAGATCCACATCAGACTACATTTATTTGTTGGCTGGAGGAGCTATTTCTCGGAAAAGTGCTAAGCAAACACTCATAGCCTCTTCCACTATGACAGTAGAATTTGTAGCATGTTATGAGGCATCTAACAATGAATTATGGCTGCAAAATTTCGTCACTGGGCTGCGCATTCTAAGTTGTATTGAAAGACCACTAAACTTATACTGTGACAATAAATCAGAAGTTTTATATTCCAACAACAACAGGAGCTCATCCAGGTCAAGATATATTGAAATTAAGTTTTTAGTTGTGAAAGAAAGGGTACAGAGTGGACAGATTTTAATAGAGCACATTGGGACAAACTCTATGATTGCGGATACACTTACTAAAGGATTAACACCGAAGGCATTTCATGAGCATACTGCTTCTATGGGTGTTATATCACTTAAGGATATCATGTTTTAGTGAGAATTTGTATATATTTCATTGCTCTATTTTTTGGACATATTTTGTGTATTTGGACATTTTCTGTAGAAATAAAGTATTCAGTTTATACACTCTGTTTTATTATGTTAAAGTTTAATCTCAATAAGATTTAAGGGTGGACCAGTTGAAAATAGGCAAGTTCAGATCACATTACATGTAATTTCTATGCTTGATATTCATGATTGATCTATGTCGTTTGGTTGTATTAGTATATGTGATTATTGGTGGGTTTAGTTACGCTAATTGTAACGAAAATTATTTTAGTCCTATATCAGTATAGTCAATGGACGAGATTGTTAAGAATACCTGATTACATGATAGCAATATTTTGAGCTCATAAAGTGTACACATTTATAAGGTATCATATGTGGCCTAAGTGGGAGATTGTTGGAAATAATTTAACATGTGTGGGCTCACATATATAAATTTAATGTGTATGACTATCTTAAAGTATAGTCCAATTAATTGTGATCTAATTAAGTTAATAATTGAACTAATGAGTATTAAATTGTCATGGAATTAATATGTAGAGATAATTATGCAATTTCAAATTTGTTGAAGGGTCAAATTTGAAAAAAGAATTAATCTTGTTATTATATAAGGAATCATGGTATTCTTCTCTTTGAGATCCCTTCAGTCAGAGGGAAACTCTAGAAGGATACAGATCTTTTGGAAGACCGTCTCCATTCCAACAACTCCAGCAATTCAGTTATGCATCAATATACGCTTCCGCCTTTGTTATTTTAATCTTCTCATGTCTTTGAATCATCATGGAGGCTAGATCTATGTTTTAAGGTTGGATCTATGCTAAAGTTATGGCTTTTGATCTTGATAATTATTGTAGATCCAATTTTTTTATTGTTTAATTTAAGATCCAACAAGTTATAGTTATAAGAACATACCAGATTAGAAATTATATAATATATATAACGTATTATGTAACTATAATAAATATGAATAAATTATACTCTAATAATCATAGTGTAATTTAGAATAAAATATCTGAGTTATTAAAATTTTCATTCTTATACATTATAGTTATATATAATATACATTTTATTTATTTTAATCATTAGAATTCTACATAACAATAAATACTAGCTTGTGTAATTATGTATAGATTACTTCTATCTTCTTCTTGATTAGTGATCATTTGTCTTCAATAGTTGCTTTTCTATTTAATTTATATTTTTTATAAGATTTTTTTTTTTTAGTATTTAACTCTTCTATCCTAGGCTAATGAAGGAAATTTTCACCTTTCAGTGACTGAGCTAGAGAAATGTAAAATTTTTGAATTATCCGTTAGAACAAAAATAAGGTAGAATATTAGTATATAGGTTGTGGAAATGGACAAGATCTTTAACCCACCCGTGCAAATAATTGCCTGCAACTAGACAAGTCTTTTTAAGACGAGACTTTGATTTGATCCAAAGACCAGTGTCCGATTTGGTTCAGACTAGTATTGGATACGAGTTAGACTTGTCCAAGTCTAATTTCAAACTCTTTAGCTCTAGGCCAATATTGGGTCTGATCCAGGTCAAGTTAATTCTAACACCGACACACAACTATCAAAATATAAAAAGAAAATTGGCAATATAATTTTTTTTCTTTTAACTCAAATGTTATTTCATGTGATGTTATAAGAAATATACTTGTAGAATCTATGATATATACAAAGCCAAAGAGATGAGGGAATAGTGCTAATGTTTCTTAATACTTTATGCAATATCTATGTATCTTATGAGTAGATAAAATGCAAAAAAGAATATTTTTTTTTCCTTGTACAGTAAGAATTAAGGGAAAGATACCAAACAATTCACAAACTAAAAGATCTACCAAAAAATAAAAAAGAATAAAGTATGATCATTGTAATATAAACCAATCTTAAACCTAATTTGTGCAACAATAATAATTGAAACTGAAACGCTATCAAGCATTAGAAAAATAGAATTCATGCAGTAAAACTTGAGATTTTTTATGTAAATTACCTGCAAGATCAGGGTTAGAGGTTGGAGCGCAGCTCCTTCAATCAAATCGCATCGCTGCCTCGCACAATTGTTTTTTCTCTTTAGAATTTAGGGTTTTGAGGAGGTTTAATTGGGAGAAGAAAAAAAATTTAGGATAGGATCTCATCTACCATATCTGATAGAGTTTTAGAGGGAATAAATGTTCTAGTTAAACCAGTAGCAAGGGCATAACGAGTCAAGTTCGAATTTGGGTTGGAATCGAATTGTATTATCTTATTGACACCTAAAAACCAAGCATCATCATCTAATATGTTACGGAAAATTTCGCTACAACCACTTACTTTGTTTCATAAATAAAAAAAAAACTCAACTTCATAATTTTCTTCGCTACAGCCCGTTCACGTCAGTATAAATTAATTCCTCCTACAACTACTTCTTTATATATTTTTATTTCCTCTTGTACCCTTCTTCATCGTCTCCGATGTTGCTCTCCCTTCAACCCTAAACCTGATGCAGAGTAATTCACAGGCGACCTGCGCGGTCAAGTCGTCGTGGGGGTTGGAGGGGGGAGGAGGGCGGAGAGCCCGCCCCCTCTAGGGGGTCTCAGGGACGGAGCTCTCAGACCAAATGTTTTTAGAATCGACTTTTTGCAGATCTCGTTTTGTTTGTACTTGCAATTAGTTTTGTTTGTGTTTATAATCGATGTGTTTTTTAAATCTAAAAAGCATTGAGTATGAATCAGTTGTTAGTGAATGGAGGGTTTGCTGATGATGGCGATGCTGATATGAGGACCGCGACTCATGATCACAGTCTTCTGTGGGGATTGCGACTATGGTCTCAATCCTTTAATAAAGACTTAAAAATAATTAATCGCAATCCTTTAATAAAAACTTAAAAATAAGACATTTTTGTGTGGACTGTGATTATGATCACAGTCCTAATAAAGAGGACTACGATTAAGATTGCAATCCTAATAACGATTCAAAAACATGGCAATTTTATGAGGACTGCGAACATGGCCGCAATCCTATAAAAACTCAGAAACATGTCATTTTTGTGAGGATTGCGATCAAATAAAGAAGATTGTGATCATGTTGCAGTCCTATAAATACTTACTAATAAATAGTATTGTGAACTCAGAAACATATACTAATAAATAGGATTACTATCATGGTTACAGTTCTCAAAATAAAACATTTTTCTGAGGAACGTAATCATGGTCACAGTCTTAAAAAATAAGGCATTTTTATGAGGACTGCGATCTTGATCGCAATCATTAGAAATAGGATTTTTTTTCTGTTAGGACTATAGTCATGATCACAGTACTCTATATACCAGCAATCCGTATTTTTTCGAAGCGGTCAGTTTTTTTCAAAGTGAGTACTACTGGGTGTTTGCATCTTTCGGCGCTGAGGGGTGCTTCTGCGCTTGACACGTGGGCACACGTGATTGGTTTTAAATAGGAGTTGGCTGAAGGGAATAAAATTATGAAGATAAGTTTTTTTTTTCCCCTAATTACGATTTAATATAGGAGGCTGCGGTGAAATCTCACATTTGTTATTGTCATTATCATTGATGCATTATTATGATAATAAATATTAATCATATATTTCCTTCCGTTTTCGCTTTGGGCGTATGCTGTATATCTTTATTTTATAACCCTAACAAAATCCCTCATTAGTTACTGCCTCTGGGGTATGTTTTGGTTGAGATGAATGAATTATGGATCAAGAGTTCATCGAATGGTTTGTGAAAAGAAATAGTCAAAACAGTCTTCATAAACAGCATTAATCTTTTTCCCTTACTTTTTTTACTTTTTTCGGAATGATATTTGCAATGTTATTCGGAGCGGAGATTCGTTCTCAATTTGTCACTTTCGGAGTAAGTTGAGTACAGCAGAAAGTTTCAATTCTTTGGCGGCCATGCGGGTACTGCACCAAACTTAGCAATGTGTATAGTAATGAGTTTTGGTGTGATTCATTAAAATGAGAGAGAGAGAGAGAGAGAGAGTTGTGCGTTGTGCTTCGTTTTTTCTCCCATTAAAGAGACGTTTTGTTTTTTCTCTCATTAAAGAGACAGAGAGAGAGTTGTGCTTTGCCCCCCAACACAACTCTCCCCCTTGATGAGAGAAAGAACAAAGCACAGGTCTCCCCCTTAATGAGAGAGAACAAAACACAACTCTCTCTCTCTCTCTCTCTCTCTCTCTCTCTCTCTCTCTCTAAATGGTAGGCTGACAGGAGGAATAATGTCTGAAGGAAATGGAGAGTGGATGATGGAGGTGTAGATGTAATTATTATCATTGTCTGTCTCAGTTTGCAGCAGCCAGTTATGGTGATGTACTACACAATAAGTCATCCATGCTTCAATTTCTCTCCTATATGTGAATAATGATAGCCCTATGATAGGCATGCGACGTTTATCGCACATGGCACTCACATTTTTATGGTTAATTTTTCATGACATTTTGAGGAAATGTTTACGTAATTAGACTCCTAGTTTTTGAAAAGATTTCAGTATTATTAATTCCCGTTATGGACTGAAGTTCGTAACTCTTGCCACACACACACACACACACACAAAACAAAAACAAAAACAAATACAAAAAATATCTTCAAGTAATGCCCAAAGGGGTGAATAGGCTCCCATCATTCTCCGGACGTTGGACTGACTTGATCGAAAGAACTCGGGGGAACCTAAGCCCCGTAATCCTTTTTGTCTGGGTAGGATCTGATATTAGGATTCAGCTACTCCTTTGCCTTTTTACTTGCTAATCCATTCTTCAACCCAGTTCTTACTCATTAGAGACCATTAACTTCTCTCCTTATTGATAGTTTTAAGTTTTTAGAGTAATTGTAAAGCTGACCAAAAACCAGAAACTCTACAGGTGGAGATGTCCTTGAGCTGCCAATATTACGTGTTAGCTCCTAAACATCAGGGTTGCTTCATCTACTCAACAATTTTTCTTTTTTCATTCTTTAAAATGTTGCTAACTTAGATATCAGAGAGTTTTAGGTCGAAGTCATCCTCATCTCCTCTAACCATGAGTTTTTTTTGTGCAGGTCGGTCTCACACATGAAGTCCTCGCTCTGGACCTCCACCTCGACCACCTCATGGGTCTCTATCCTAGCCCACTGAAGTCCAACTCAAGCCACCTCCAAGTTCTCCATCTCAGCGCGCTTAAGCCTAGCACAACTAGTTGAGATCGACCACCTCGGATCAATCACCTTGGTCTCTTCAGCTCAAGGAGACTTAACTCAGGTCAGCCACCTCGATCCTTCCTCAATTCAATGCAATTAACTCAACTGGGCCACCTCAACTTACTTGGGCTTAGTTCAACTAGCTCAGCTCGGCCCACCTTGGTCCACCTCAACTCGGTTCAACTAGCTCAGCTCGCCAGCCAGTGCACCTCAACTCAGCTCAACTAACTCACCTAGCTAAGTCACCTTGTTCCACCTTGGCTCCGCTCAATTGGGTCATCCTCCTTGTAGGGAGAGGATTAAAATCTAAAAGATAGAGTTTTTTTTTTATCTCGTGTTAGAGAGAGAAGATAATTGAAGCCAAGGCAAACAGAGACATCGAATCAGTCGACTGCCCAGTCAACCGACGTGCACACAATTTGTATATTGGGTATTATCGATCTACCGGGCGGTCGATCGACCCACTCTCTGAGATTTAACAGAAAGTGGTGATGCTAATGTCGGTTGACTAATCACTCTCTGAGATTTAATAGAGAGTGGTGATGCCAGTGATCACTCACTCTCTAATGTTTAACAGAGAGTGGTGATGCGCCAGCGACCGACCCACTCTCTGAGATTTAACAGAAAGTGAGGGAGCTTGCACCGGTCGATTGCCCGGTCGACTGGTGCTTAGGTTCTGGCAATCAACAGTGAACCGACCTACTCTGTTTTGCCCCTCTCTCTCACTTGTCTACAAATATGGATATGTGTGCATTGCGTTGTGACTTAGAAAAAGTGAAAAATTATATTCTTCTTGTAAACTCTTTAATCAATCAATAGATCTCTCTCTATTCTGTCCCAAGAACGTAGGAAAGCTTACCGAACCTCGTTACATCTTTGTGTCTCCTTCTTGTGTGATTGTTTGTGCACTTGTCTGTTGTTTCTTGGCTCTTCTGGATCCCTTCAAGTGGTATCAAAGCTCTAGGCTACATTTGGGAATTGTTGGTGGAGTGGATCTTGGTTAGAAACTTGGATCTTGAAGGTTTGAAGCTTTGTTAAAGTTAAAAATCAGACTTTTATCGGGTTGTATCTCATTTTCTATTCTTTATTGGAGAGATCAATTGGAAACTCTTCTTAGAGTTACAATTGAAGGTAAAATTCTTTCTTTATCTTATAGATCTATTTCATAGTTGTTTGGTTGCTTGGCTATAGGAATTTGGAGTAGAAATGGCCGAAGAAGCATCTGAATGGAGTGATTCTTTCGTTATAAAGAACATTCAGAATACTCATTACTTAAAGATTAATGTGGCGGAGTTTGACGAACAAACAACTTTAGATTATGGATATCCAAAATTTTAGATGCACTGAACGCGCAAAATTTGGAGGATTCTCTTGAGTTGCAAGAGAAACCAGCGGAAACAAAAGACAAGGTTTGAAAGAAAATGAACAGAACGATTTATGGAGTTATTAGGTCTTATTTATCAAAAGATCTAAAGTATGATATGATGAATGAGACTTCAGCAACGAAGATTTGGGACACTCTCGCGAGCAAATATTTGACAAGAGCATTGAGAACTGCTTACATTTGAAAAGAAGACTTTATCATTTTCAGTTAAAGAGGGGTTTTCATTAGTGATCAGATCAACAACTACACGAAGCTTCTCGTTGATTTAGCAAATGTGGATGTAGTGATCAATGACGAAGACAAAGCCTTGATATTGTTGAGTTCTCTTCCCGATAAGGGATATAAGAACTTTGTCCTCACCTTGATAAATGAAAGAACATGACTTATTAATGTTGAGGTCACTGTCGCTCTTGTGAATCTCAAATTGAGACGTAAGGACAAAGAGTCCTTTAATGACACATCGGTGGAGGTATTGACCATGAGAGGAAGGAGTCCAAACTAACAAGGAGAAAATCTGATAGATCGAAATCGAGATCACGATTTAGCAACCGTAGTTTGACTCGAGATCAGTGTGCATTTTGCAAACTGACTGGATATTGTAAGAAAGATTGTCCGAAGCTCAAAAAGAAGAATAAATTAAAGGAGAAGTTAGTGAAACCATCAGAAGTAAATGTCGCCAAGTCGGATGGAAACTATTCTAATTCTTCTACTTTCTATTACACTGTCTATATGCTACTCAGATGCGTCAGAGTGGTTATTGGATATGGGGCTATCTATCACACATGTCCCATAAGGGAATAGTTTTCTAACTTAGAGAAGTTAGATAGCGGCATGGTAATCATGAAAAATAATGATGCATGCCAATAGTTGGGATAGATACCATTTAGATCAAGATGTTTGATGGTGTGGTTAGAGACTTAACAGATGTGAGATATGTTTCTCAAATGAAGAAGAACATTATCTCAGTTGGAGTTGTGGAGTCAAAAGGGCTCAAAGTGACTATGGAGAATGATATTGTCAAGATCACAAAGAGGTCCATGGTTGTGATGAAGGGTGCCAGAGACATAAACTTGTATTACTTGAAGAATAGTACTGTCACAGGTGTTATGACAGTTTCAATTGACTTGGATGAAGATGCTACTAACATGTGGCACATGAGACTTGATCACGCGGGTGAGAAGTCCATGCAAGCTTTGGCTAAGCAAGGCTTATTGAAGGGTGCTAAACGTACAACCTAGAATTTCGTGAGAACTGTGTATTGAGCAAGAAAATCAAGATAAAATTAGACATCGCTATTTACCTGTACCAATGAAATTCTTGATTATGTGCATACAGATGTTTGGAATCCTCTAAGAATGCATCTCTTGGAGGGAAATATTATTTTGTCTCCTTTGTTGATGATTACTTTAGGCGAAATTGGGTATATGTCATGACTCATAAGAGTGAAATCCTAGGTATCTTTATGGAGTGAAGAAGGAGAATGGAGTTGCAGAGAGGCAATAAGATCAAGATACTCATGTCTAATTATGGAAGAGAGTACAAGAGTGGTCTGTTTCTGTAGTTATATCGTGATGAAGGCATTGAGAGACACTCCACAGTTTGAGAGACTCTGCAACAGAATGGGGTGGCCAAAAGGTTCAACCATACTTTACTGGAGAAGATACGGTGCTTCTTGTCTAACAGTGGGCTGAACAAGATATTCTGGGCAGACACAATGACGTATGCTAGCCATTTCATCAATAGGTTGTCATCGTCTGTGATATGAGGTAAGACTCTAATGGAGATATGGTCGCAAGGCTACTTCAGATTATGATATGCTTAGAGTGTTTAGTTATCCAACTTATTATCATGTGAGTGATGGGAAGTTGGATCTTAGAGCATGAAAGGGCATGTTCTTAGGGTTTAAAAGAGGAGTGAAAGGTTACAAGTTATGCGACTCTATAGGTTGGAGAATAGTTCTAGCAGGGATGTTACTTTTGATGAGTCTTCTATGTTGAAGACTTCGATCTCTTAGCTAGTGAAGAGTGACCAAACCAAGGAAATATCACAGCATGTGGAGAGTGATGCATCACCACCATCTCCAGATAGTTTTGTATCATTTAGGGTGCCATATGTTGTGACACAGTAGGAGCATCATGTACATGAAGAGGAAGACACATTAGATGCTATTGAGGATCCAGAGCCAGAGGGTCCGGTGTAAGATTCTATTGCAGCACACAAGCCCAAGAAGAATATACGAAAGCCGGCATGTTTTCTGATGTGATAGTGGCCTATGCACTTCTAGTGAATATCATGGAAGATAGTGTTCCATCTATATTTAGAGAAGCAGAGTTGAGTTCTGAGTCTGAGTTGTGGAGGAATGCTATGATGGAGGAGATTGAGTCTCTTCATGTGAACGATATTTGAGAACTTGTTGAGTTGCCCAAAGGGAAGAAGACCATTGGATGCAAATGGGTTTTTGCAAAGAAGGATGGATCTCCAGATGCTACTGTGTGATACAAGGTCAGATTGGTAGCCAAGAGCTATGCTCAGAGGGAGGGTTTTGATTACAATGAGGTATTCTCGCTTGTTGTGAAGCACTCTTACATTCGTATATTATTGGCACTTGTAGCATAGTATGATTATGAGCTGGATCAGCTCGATGTGAAGACCATCTTTCTGTATGGTGATCTTGAGAAGGAGATCTACATGTCTCAGCCATTGGGTTTAGAACTGAAGGAAAGAGAGATTAGTTTGTAAACTTCAAAAGTCACTTTATGCACTAAAACAGTCACCTAAACAACGGTTAAGCGCTTCGACAAGTTTATAATTGGTTGCGCGTATACCAAGAACTTATATGGCCTGTGAGTTTTTTCGCAAGCTACCGATTGGTGAATATATCTATGTACTCTTGTACATATATGATATGCTTATAGCTTCTACAAACAGATCGTCGATTGATAAGTTAAAAGTTTAACTATCATCTGAGTTTGAGATGAAGGACCTGGGAGAAGCAAAGAGGATATTGGGTATGGAGATTATAAGACACAGGGTGAAGGAAAAGGTGAGCCTGACTCAGAAGGCATATTTGAAGAAGGTTCTATAGAAGTTCTATATTGATTGTGAAGCCAAGTTTGTGAGTAATCCTTTGGCCCCTCATTTCAAACTTTAAGCTGATATGTCTCTGAAAACTATTGACGAGCGTGAGTATATGTCTTATGTTTCATATGCCAGTGCAGTGAGTAGTTTTATATATACTATGGTGTGCACGAGGCCAAATTTGTCACAGGCTGTGAGCATGTTATCAAGATATATACATGATCCCGGTTAGGGTCATTGGGAGGCCATGAGATGGATTCTTTAGTATATCAAAGTATTATATATTGGGTTAGTTTTTGAGATGGATAATCGTGGTAAGCAGGAGTGCATATGTTATGTGGACTCTGATTATGCAGGGGACCTTGACAAGCCCGGTCGACTACATGGTATGTTTACTTTGTCGAAGTCACCGGTGAGTTGGTGTTATACTCTACAGTCTATTATGGCTTTGTTGATAATAGAAGCTAAGTATATGACTTTAACAGAGGCTGTGAAGGAGGCAATATGACTTCAGGGCTCGATGGATGACTTAAGAATGGGGCAGGACATCATGAAGATCCATTGTGATAGTATGAGTGTTATCTACTTAGCGAAGAACTAAGTCTACCATGCGAAGACGAAGCATATCGATGTTAGGTACCATTTCGTGTGCAATATTCTTGAAGATGGGGATATTGAGATGAAAAATATTCACATCAAGAACAATTCGACGGATATGCTTACAAAGGTGGTTTCCGGAGTAAAAGTTAATCATTGCTAGACTTGTCCGTATCCTTCCAGTGTATTGAGTTTTGGTGGAGTTCATTTGCATGAACTACGAGAGGCTTGATCCCTTGAGTAGGGAGTATGTAGGCTAGCGTAATGTTGCAAGCCTGTTTGATAAGTTAATCTTGATGATTTGGGCTACTCGTGTGTTGATATCATGGCGGAGATTGTGTGTTATCTCAGAGCGGCTTTGGATTATTGGTATTCGGCTCAGATTTGAGAATCTTCACCGAGGTGGAGAATTATAGGGAGATGATCAAAATGTAAAAGATAGAGTTTTTAACTCTGTTAGAGAGAGAAAGAATTGAAGCCAAGGCAAGCAGAGGCATCGGGTCGGTCGACCGCCCCAGGCGACCGATGTGCACACAATTTGCACATTGGGTATTGTCGTCGACCGGA